>PVHY01002532.1:0-90612 GCA_004024945.1 Uropsilus gracilis
AAAAAAAAAAGAATTCAGTTTTTTGCAGCCATGAGGCTCCGGTCTCCGTGCAGACCTTGGTGACCAAGCCAGTCCAATGCGAACCAAGCAAACATCTCTGATGGAAGATGATTCACACCCTAACACACGGAGACCACAGTTAATTGGACCAACCACACCACCAGATACTTGGAAAAGAAGGCGAAAACCAAAGGTATAGAAAGAGTGCTGAACCTCCCCCAAATCATAGAAATACACCTTAACAAATGACACTTATTAATGCTTTTAAAGCTAAATGACATTAAGGGCTGTCAAGAATGTGAAGAACTCAGAGTCTTGATGCGGTGTCAGTAGGAATATAAATTGCTGTCTGTCTCAGAACACTTGCTAAAAGCAACTGTAGACGGGGCCGTTCACAGCAGCCTTGTGTATCGTAATGAAAACCTGTAAACTCTCCAGATATCCATGGATATGTTATCGGTAAATAAAATATGGTACGCTGATACCACAGACAAATTTAAAGGAAGATCTACATGTACTCACCTAGAAACTCTACAAGATTCAGAGTTGAGTGATAGCAGTAAGCTGCACAACAAATGTATCCATATGAGACAGCCTCGGATAAAAATACACGGGTAGACACGAGGCATGCTAAATATTTCCATAGAAACATTCATATTCATGTAAACAAATAGGAAAATTCCTAAAGGGTAGGAACTATGCTGATGGGAAAGGAAGAGTGATTTCTCTGCAGTCAAAGCTATTTTATATTATATAATGTTTGGAATTCATATAATACCTTTTTTTTTTGCATTTTGCTTCTTTAATTAAAACTATTTTAATGGGAAAATGAGTGAAAACTAGGGTTGCTAAGGACACTAGAGATTATTGATTCAGCTGCTTCACTTTACAAATGAAGAAAATTGAGGCTTTGAGTAGCTAAGCAATTTGTTCAAAGCTCTCCACATATTTAATAGCAGAGCCAAAACTGCAGAGTTTGTTTAATAAGAAAATGGAGGCTTTGAGGTAAGAGGATTGAATCTGCATCCTAGCTTGATGTAGGATCCAGGTCCATGATAGTGTGAAGTACACTTAGCATCTGATTCTCCATTTCCTCTTCTATTCATTGGGGATTGTTTATTTTAGAGTCATTCAGTTGTGAGGAACACAAACCCAGCTTAAACTAACAGACAGAGTGCTGTATCCTTGTTTAGAGCTATGGCAAATTGTCATTACAATATGCTCACTCTGGCCCTCTTCCTCCCCAGGGTTTGTATGTTATGATTACTACTGCATTCCACAATGGCCATTAAAATATAAAGTGCTCATTAAATATATAAAATGTATAAAATTAAGATATAAAGTGTTCACTACAAAGTGGGCCTCCTTCAATGCTTTGGAAGCAGAAGACGAATAGCAGGCTACACAAGTTTAGCAGATACTAGCAACATCACCGAGAGAGGACTGTGTGGAAATGGGGAGATAATGGTTAGGACAAGACAGCTCGTATGCGTGTGATTTCCAAGAGGAAATGGACCTAAAGTTGTTCACAATTAACTCCAAGGAAGACGGAATTAGGGGCCACTATAATGGAGGAAAAGCTGCATAGAGAAAATATGTTGTGGCTGGCATATGAGCAGGCATATTAGGGAAAGAGGATGGGGCTTGAAAGGGAGGGGAGAGTGGCCTACAAAGCCAACGCAAGGAATGTGAGATGCCTTCGCTGTAGCATTACTACCGTGCAAGGGTATGTACGGATTCGCCAGGCTGAGATGAGCGTTCAGGAACCCGCCAGAGTCTAAGGCTGCACTTGAGTGTAATGAACACACCCGTAGAGCCAGGCGACTAACAGAGGCTCGGAATCCAAGTTGGGTGGTGCTTGGATGAAGAGAAGTTATCATAAACCCAATAAATGGAACTCAGCACCCATAGTCTGCCGTGTCTAAATCTGCGAGCAGGACGTCCTGCAGAGAAGAGGCGAAGCAAGTCCTTCAAACAAAAAGACAGGAACATGCCATCCGCAGCAGCATGGACGGAGGTGGAACGCATGATGCTGGCTGAAATCAGTCAGAAAAAAAGAGAAAGATAAATCCCGGATGGCCTCACTTACATGTGGAATCTCCATACATCAAATAAAAGGAACAGAAATAGTAAAAGCTAACGAGCTGACTATGGAAATGAAACATCCAGCAAAGGAGGGAGAATGAGAGGCGTGAAAAGGGAGGGAGGAGCAGGAGAGACAGTGGTGATGGGTGACGGGTGACATGGTGGCAGGAGAAATATGGGGACTACAACAATTTTGGGAAAAATAATTAAGTAAATAATTTAAAAATAAAAAATAAATATTAAAGTATTAGACACACAAAAGAAAACCTCTTGAGTAGGAAATGGCTTCATGATGATAATTAGGACGCCTCCCATACACCAGCACTTCACAGTTTTCTGCATATTCACATATATCTTCTACAGCAGAATGGTTGTACTGTAAATATTATTTAGCATTAAATGTAATTGCTGCACAAATCTGCCCTTATTAAGCAATCCATAACACCAATTCAGTTCTTCTCTTTTACTACCCTATTAATTCTTCATCTGCCTACCAGGAGAGCAGACAGGTAAAAGTTCTTTCTGTGCCTCGCTAAATCTTATGTGAGCATCTTAGTCCTTAGGAGTCAGTGCATCACGGAAGCACCCATAGGAAATGAAAAGCTTTAGAAGACTCTAGGGGATAAAAGATCTGGAAGAGCACAAGATGAAGTCCCCTAATGCTGAGGAACTTGTTCTAGACAACTCGATAATCCTCATGCATCAGTGAGAACGGACAAATTGTCCACTGAAAATGCAGCCAGAAAAATTGGATTTCAAAAATGAATTTCAAATGTTTTTTAAGTCTTAAATATGTTCATGATATCAAAAGAAACCTGGAATGTATGTCGCATCCAATAAGAACTCAAGAACAATGTATTAAAACAGGTTTGGGTAGAAAGAAAACTCAGATCTCCTACACTCTAGAGCATCTTTTCCAAGATGATTCTATTGATATATAAAGACATGAACATGACAACACAAAGCTTCATATAAAATCCAAATGAGAGGTGAGCACGTCCTCGAAATTATAACATAGACTCTTGTCATGGACATCGCTGTATCCTAAGGATCATCTTGAGGCCATTTGTTACAAGCCAACATCATATGTAGATGCTCTCATGTCAATGACAGATCTTGATATGACCTGAAATGCCCGCAAGTCTATGCTGTGTCTTAATTCATCTAGAGGCATCGTTGTTGAAGTCAAAGGAGATATTAAGGAAGTGGCCTTGTGCTTATTATCAGACACCAGATGGAGATGAGAAAGACGCGTGCCAATTTTGTGATATAAAATAGGCACATGGTGAGGATGGAAGACGATGGTGAGCTTATGACAGAAGAACAATCCCTTTCTATCTGCCCACTCTTACATAAAGTAAATCAGAAACTAATAATTGCAAAGATCACCCAATGAAGATGCTGACATGAGACACTGTGCTAAGATATTAAATGACTGCCTTTCTTAAAAAATTATATCAATGACCTCATCATTAGTTTTGGAATATTTTAAAGGATAAATGTCACATAATCGCTGGAACCTCTGCCTCACACATTTCCAAATAGAAAATGGAATCATCTTTGCCTTCAGTCCTGGATCATCTGTCTAATGAGAATCATCATGAAAGATGGGTGGGTGTCACATTCCAAGCACTGCCAAGTTCAAGGACAGAGATGCTGAAACGGAAACCTACAATATAGTCACTGACAATTACCCAGAAAGAATATTCTGCCATTTAAGCCTTATTGCATTTTCCGGGATGTCACTTTATTACTCAAAATAACTGTTAGACCCATTTGCTTGAACCATCACAGACAGTTCAACACAGCGCTGATGAGAATTGACTTTGGAATGAGACAATTCATGTGCCGATGCAGACTTGGATGTCTATCAGCTGTGTGACCGGCGGCCTCCCTGTCCCTCACCCCTGTCCCCGCAGGTACAGAAAGCCCAGAAACTTCCCCAGCAGCCAGGGCACGCCCTGTGGTTGGGAGGGTACCAGGCAACAAGCTAGAATGGCACCCACCACTGTCTACGCTTGGGACGCTCCATCCAGATCGCCAGGTGCCCACTGCTGGACTAGCACCCGCCCCTGGCCTTCCGTGCCAGGGATGTGCAAGAGCCACGGCAGGCACAGCAGCCATGGAAAAGTCCCCCAGCTAGGGGCCTGTCTGCTGTCACTGGCTTGCAACCCTTCGCGGCAGTAGTCGACCCTTTACGCGGCTCCCCTGGATGCTCCCGGCCAAACCCTCAACGCCACCCGCTGCTGCCGTGAGCCTGCTTCCGTGTCTGCCCGGAAATCGCAGCGGCGCATTCGGACAGTGAGGGCCCCCTGGTCCTCCGGTGGCCACAGCTGCCGCTGCTTCCTGTCCTGGCCTCTACCATTACGTGCCTGTAAAATGCGCCCTGCCACAGCACAGGCACCCGCCGCTGCCCCTGCACTGGACCGTCCACATGCCACTAGCTCTGGCCACCTCTGAGGCCTACCCTGGTCGCTAGTCACTGGACTAGGAGGTGCTACCGAAGACTCCAAAAAGCACTCAGAAACACCCCCCTCAACATGCACTGTGTAGTTTCAGTTCCGTAGACCTAGCATGCTGAGTCAACGAGATTTTGTGCACCCCCAGAGCCAGTGCACCCACAAACCACCCACTTTGGCTCCCTACCAAACTAGACGGGGTCACGGTGTCTCCCAGCATGCCCAGAGGTGCATGCTTTTTTGTTGCAGAAGACAGCCCATAAGTCTGGAAAAGGTACTTACTCCTTCAAATACCCAGATATAGAGAAAAAGCTACACGAGTCATCGAAATTAAGAAAAGGTGACTTTACCAACAGAATACAGTCAATCTCCAAAAACTAGAGCCCAAAGAACGCAGATCCAAGAATTGCTAGCAGAGATTTAAGAATAACAGCTCTAAAGAGACTGAGTGGTCACAAGAGAATACAGACAATTTTAAATTATCAGGAAAACAATGCAAGCACGAAATGAGAATTTCAACAAAGGGATAGAAAACATAAAAAAGAGCCAAACTGAAATTTTGGAGAATACAATCACTGAAGTGAAGCATTCAATAGAAAGCTTCAACAATAGACTGCACCAAGCAGAAGAATGAAGCAATGAGCTAGAAAACAAATCAATTGAAATTATCCAATCAGAGGAGCAGAAAGAAGAAAGAATGAAAAGAATGAAGAAACCCTGCAGGACTGAGCAGACACTCTAAGGAAACATTGTTTGCATCTTTGGTCCAGAAAGAAAGATGGGAAAGTGGTAGAATCTAGTTTATAGTTAGATGGCTGAAAACTTCCTAACCTGAGCAGAGATTGATAAATCCCAATTCAGGAAATCTAATAATTCACCCAAAACTTCACTGCAAAATGCTTGACTCCAAGACACATGATAATAAGCTTATGCAAAATAAAAGGTGTCAAGGAGCAAGAGGAAAATAAATCTCTAAACCAGGGAACCTATATAAGAGGTGGAACGATATGCTCAAAATTGCAAAAGAAAACTCAGGGACATTTTGCCCAGCAATGCTATCCTTCAGAAATGAAGAAAAAATACTTTCACAAGCAAACAAATGCTGGGGAAGTTCCTCACCATTACTTCTGCCTTGTAAGAAATGCTAAAAGCAGTTCTTCAAGCTGAAATGATAGGACGCTAGCCTACAACCCAGCAATTTCATCTGTGGATGTATGTCCACAGGAAATGAAAACGGAAAATTGAAATGGTATTTGCACCCCCGTGTTCAGTACAGCTTTATTTCCAGCAGCCAACATGTGGAAACTACCTACGCCTCTATCAATGAATCAACAGATAAAGAGAATGTGATTATATAGAGAGACAATATAATATGGAAGACACAGTATGTGTATAATTATATTTTATTATATAAACATAATATAAATAAGTATATATTACATATAAATATAACTATATTTATATATATAGTTATATTAAACTACATATAAATACATATAAATATATGTAGTTTATAGTTATATTTATAATAGTTATCATTATATATAACTTTATATATGAAATATGTAAATACATATTCATATACATAAAATACATAAATATATATGTATATATAACTAAATTATATTTTAAATATGTAATTGTGTATTATATAAATTTATAAAGACATAATTTATATAATTCTATAAATAGCATGATTTTATATGATTCTGTGCATTACATAATTATAATTCTATATAATGGAATCAACAAGATTCCATTATTTATGTATAGTCTATATAAGAATATTATTGAGCCATGAGAAAGAAAAAATTCTGCCTTTTGCTAAAGCACATATGTATCTTGAGCACATTACCCTAATGACAATAAGTCAGGCAATGAAAGATAAACACTATATATAGCACTTGTATGTGGCCTCTAAAGTCAAATGCAGAGAAACAGAAAAGAATGGAGAGCAGAGGCTGAGGGGGTGAGGGAAAGGGGAGGATGTGCAGTTATAAGATGAATACTTGCCAAGGATAATTATCGATGTGTGCCATAATATAACTGAAAGTCGTTAAAAGAGGAAATCTTAAGTGTTTTGATCACAAAATGGATATGGTGATTACCTGAAGGATAGGGATGTTAGTGAAAGCGATGGTGGTGATCATTGTTAGAAACAAACCAACTGAAATTATCCAATCAGAGAAGCAGAAAGAAGACCAAATGAAAGGACTGAAGAAACCCGACAGGACTTATGAGACACTCTAAGAGAAACATTGTGATCACTTATATAAGGTGGCAGCATATAAGTGTATCAAATCAACCCATCCTACACATGAAACTTGTGGAATATTGTCTATCAATTGGATCTCAGTAAAGCTGGGGAGTAAAAAAGAATAAAGCAGCACTTCTAAAAGACCTCACTCAGCAGATTAATGATATAATAAAGGAGATTATTTAAGTGCCTAATTCAATGACTGGAAGCCATATATGTACATTCTCCCAACAAGAGAACAGGTTGAAACCCAGGAAGCAAATCTAGCTCAAGATGTCCTTTAAAGTCAGCCAAGCTCCACGTCCTTGCCCCTTATGGGAACCTGGAGCCATTAATTCATACATGTACCATCAGTCATCTTGACCTACCAAAAATGATAGACTGAGAGCAGGGATCTATAGTGACTATTTTGTTCATTCATCTGAGTATATATTGAAAAAGAGGAATAAGCTTATCTTACACCAGACACTAGATATAGTTGATCACTAGACTCTCTGCCTATCTTTCCCCTGATATGAATATATTAAATTTTAATAAGATTCAGCTTATCCATTATCCATTATATATATGCACTCATAAATTTCTTAGATGTAAAACCTAATTCAAAATATCAAATGAAAGATTGTATTAAATAAACATATACAATTTAATATCGTATCTTATTCAGAAGTTTTAGAAGCGATTATTTATAGAAATGTTTTCTACTCTATAAGAACAAATGAAGTTAGTAGAATTCTATTTTCCTTTACAACATCCAGAGCGATAATAACAGCTGTGCTAGTACCAGGCAAGATGCTAAGGGTGTTACACTAATTGTATCATTTAATCTTCACAACTGTCTTTCATAGACACAAGACACATTTTACAGATGAGGAAACTGAAACACACCGAAGTGAAGAACCTTGCAAACGATCGTAATGCTGTAGAGCGTTTGGGCAAGATATTGAAGATACCATTGTCTGAATTCAGTGCGTGGAGCTTAAAAATCATGTGTTTCTCAAAGAATAATACAAGAACCACTCATGCATATCAGAATCTGTGCTGAGGGATGAGAATGCGGTGGTGAGGGAAAAAAATAATAAAGAGGAAGTCTAGGAGAAAATCCACATTATCTGAGGTAAGGTCATGAATTTCTAAAAGCAAAACCAAAAGCACAATCTAGGAAAGAAAAAAATGATAAGCTGGATTTATGAAAATTTAAAGCTTTTACTTTCAAAAGACACCATTAAGCAGATAAAAAAGACAAGTCAAAGACCAGCAGAAAATATTTACAAAATACTGATCCGATAATACGTAGATGAGAAAGGACTTTTGCCCAAAATATAAAAACTTTTAAAACACAACAATAAGAAAATAAACTAGTTAAATCATGGACTATAGCACAACAAACACTTCATCACAGAAAATCAGCATATGAAGATTCTCAACTTTTCACTAGGGCAGAGAAAATTACAGTAGTGGATTTACTAGAACAGATACAATTTAAAACTTAATTCCATGATGAGTCATGTTGATAGTATAAGCCCTAGATATAATATCACGAGGTGGACATCTGTCTCTGTGGGCTTCCACCGTAAAATCTGCAATTCCATTCAAATGTTAAAAAAAAAAAATCAGGCAAAGTCCATTAGAGAATCTTCCTAAAGAGCATCTGAGCTATAGTCCACAGCCCGATCCACAACAGCCAAGAGCTGGAAGCAATCTCAGGTCATCAAACAGCTGAGCCATGATGAGTGAAAATGCTGTGGGCCCCTGGATGGCATCCTAGAACAGGAAAACAGTATTAGGTGAAACAGAGGAAGGCTAAGAACCCAGGAAGGCTGTGTACTTTGTACTTTGTCTAACCATGTACTTTGGCTAATCAAAATGTATCCGCATTGAAGATGGATGCTGTATCAGTACAATTACCAACATAATCATTGTGGGAGCTGACCTGAAATGGGGGACCCATGGGGCGAAAGCACCCATGGGCGAAGCTCTCTGCCCCTACAGGAGGGGTGTTTCTGAGAGCTGACCTTCACAAGGGGACCTTTAGGGCGCTGCCCCCAAACCCCAGGCAAGGGAGTTGAGGTCATCCTCTGATTTACTAAACAATTCTAAGCAGCCCTGCGGTCAGGGTATTTCCCTAAAAAAGTCAAAGCAAATCCTACTTACCTTGGTGGAGTCTCAGTAAAGGAATAACAAAAGATTGTTTTGAAATGCCTTTGAAAACGTTATGTTAAAATGTTTAAGTTTCAAAGCAAATCCGATTTACCTTGGTAAAGTCTCAGTAAAGGGATAACAAAGTAAAAGATTGTTTTGGGATGCTTTTGGGAACTATGTTGTTAGTTAAAATGTTTAAGTTACACCTAGGATAAATCTGCAATCTGTTGATATGTTAATCGCATATACTCATAGAATGCTGATGTAATCGCCTAAAACACTATATATATCCACGAAAACCTCAAATAAATCGCAGCGGATTCATCACCCCTTAAGTGTGTGTCTGTTTGCCAATCGCCGGCTCCTGTGTCTTTCCTGCCCAGCTGAACTCTGGTCATCCGCGGCCTGCGCCCTCGCCCGGTCGGTCCGTAGCAAATCATAAAGCAATAGCAATGCACCAGTACATAAAAATGTATCTAAGAATGCATCCGTGCCAATAATGTATCCATAGTGACATATTAATGGGGGGAAAACAGACTAACTAAACTAATGTCAGCCACTGACCGCACAGGAAATCCAGCTGAGGGCTTTCCTGCTCTCAGGGGCCACGGATCCTGCCCACACTGAACTTCAAGAACCACTGCTCACAGTCACTGTCTGCCTGGGAAGGATGGTGACTAATGGTGACAAACAGTGCAGTGTGCAGAGGCCACCCGGGCGCAAGGCTGCATGCAGCACACGCCCCAGTGGTGTGCTCTCCGTGGGCTGCATCTTCGGCAGGAAGCTACTTATGCCAGCCTAATGCAGAAACTCCTCAGCTGGCGTGGATGAACATTTCAAAACAATCACCAATAACAACAATTTCCACAAATCAACTCAAAATGGACAAAAGACTTGGGTAAGCTACATAGAGGAAAATATGGGCAAAGAATTCCAAGACTGAAGAATTCAGGAACCTCTTTCAGGACACATCTACAGATGCCGAAAAAATGAAGGAAAACATACAGCTGGGACGACATCAAATAACCAAAGCAAAAAGAAACCCAACTGAATGGGGGAAAATCTTTGCTCTACATACAAGTGATAAAGGTCTGATACCAGGAGGCCTGATAACAAAGATCCACAAAGAACTCACCCAACTTAACAAAAACAAGACATAACGTTCAGTCAAAAAATGGGGAGATCCAAAAAAGACACTTCTCCAAAGAGGTAATACACATGGCCAATAAGCATATGAAAAAAATGCTCAACATAACTAATAATCAGGAAAATGCCAATCAAAACTGCAATGAGATTTCATCTCATACCAATAAGAATGGTCCATATCAAAAAAAAAAAACAGGCAACAAATGCTGTCATGGATGTGAAAAGAAAGGAACTCTCACACTGCTGGTGAGAATGCAAGCTCGTCCAGCCACTATGGAAAACTGTGTGGAGGACCCTCAAACAACTGAAAATGGAACTACCATTTGACCCAGCAGTCCCACTCCTGGGAATCTACCCAAAGGATACAAAAACACTAATTCAAAAAGACACCCATACTCGGATGTTTATTGCAGCTCTATTCATAATAGCCAGTATATGGAAACAACCCAAACTCTCTAAAATAGATGAATGGTACAAAAAGCTGTGGTCTATGTACACAATGGAATATCATTCAGCGATCGATCAAAAAAGACTAACTAATGTCATTCACCACAACATGGATGGAGCTGGAAAGAATCATGTTAGCAGAAATAAGCCAGAAAGAAAAAGAGAAATACTGGATCATCTCACTTATATGAGGGATATAGGAAAAACATGCAAACAAGAAAAATTTAAAACTGTCAGCAGAACTGTAATATAGAGCAAGAGATGGGGAGAGGGGAAATAGGGGGTGGGATAAGCACAAAAGATTAAGATGATGGTCATGGTTGACAGGGTGGTGGGAGAACCCTGGGACTGACAACGAACTAAAAATAAATAAATAAAATTTTTCTGCCAATCTGTCTCCTCAGCAACATGGAAATGGAGTTAAAAAGAAACTCTGCAAGTTGAACGTTTATGTCCAAGTGAAGGAGAAAGTCCCTGTCTTTCCTCCAGTCCTCAAAGGATTCCGTTGCTAGCTAAGAGCTTGCGATCTGTCATGTGGCTTGGGTAGTACAATCAAGACAGGATGGTGACCAAGAAAGCCTATTTTTGGTGACCACTAGGATGCAGGGTCCTGCTAGGGGCATTGTGCCCTTGTAGAACATCTAGGTATTATCCGCGACCATCAAATCCACGGGTATTTCCTGTGTATACAACCAAAAGTTAAAAAACTATCAACCAGGAAAGAAGACGTCATGGTGTTCAATGAAAATACAATGTATTTGATTATGAGAAATCATTCATTTAGTGTTTCGTTGATTTGCTTGGCCCTTGTGGACAACATGATCCTTCGTAGCCAGGAAATATAAACGATTATGAGTTTCTGAGATTTCTTTGGCTCTATCAGAGCCCAACAGTAGATACTACAGATGCTGGTGGAGATGTAAATTGGTAAACCCCTTATGAGTTGTCATTTCAGTGGTCTGTGCTTTCCAAAATGTTCATGAGTAAGCAGGTTATTATGGCTGAAGTTTAAACAGAGTGCACCTGATTAACTGCCTTCCCTGGGGCCTCCACGACAAATCAGAGCATGCAAGAGCTTCCCAGAAGACCTTGCTGAGGCAGTATTTTAGCTCTAGCACTGACTGCATACAAACCTCTTGTGGAATAACCCCCACTGCGCCTCTCTGATCCAATGGCAATCGTGTTGAAAACAATATTGCTTTGATTGATTAGTTGCAGTTGACTCATTGTTTTTCAATCTCATGGGATTCGGCATTTTGCCAAGCAGGTAAACAGGGTGTTGCGGTAAGGAGACTGTACCCAAGATAGATGTGCACAATGTCCCACTCACTCCCCTGCCTGTGTTCAAACCACGCCTAAGTGGCCTATGTGGAGACAGGCGAGGCTATCAGCTGCTGCCCTGCATATTTGTCCGACTTGGCTGCTAAAAGTGTTCATTCAAAGAATACTCCTCCTGCATACCTACAGAATATAATCATCTGCCTCTTTTCCATGACATACAAGCACAGCACATAGAAACTAAATCACAGGTCAGGAGTAAGAGCAAATGGAGGGGTGACAGCCTATTTCTAACATATTTGGTAATGCAATTTCTCCAACTTAACAAAAATGGCTCTGAGGTTTATGTAGAGCAATCATTGAACAAGATTGGCCAAGCAGAGCAAAATTAAAGTGACTCATTAATAGACATAAAGTCACCATCATTAAACAGTTGAATGCTGATCAAAGGTTTTCCAGATAAATAATTGGAACAGAATAGAGAAATCCGACTCAGGGAGGTCACATCACAACCACCAAGTCCCATGGCATTAATTCAGGTAGAACAGAGAGAGCAGAATGCAGGTCCCAATCTCTGTGAGGGCACAGGTCACAACCTACCCACGAACCCCTAAATACCTGAGTCTGAGATCCTTCCATAGCTCTGGGATACGTTCATGACTATTGGCGACTGAGGCCTTAATTAAAACTTGAGGAAAGTTTGATATAGTTAAGATGTATCCCAGGGAGAATATGCTAGGAAAATAAGTAGTAAATATATGCAGTGTTCCTTCCTGGTCCAAAAATGTGTTATGATCTAAATAACTATTTATCTTTCCAGTCTTTGATCAGTATTACACTGTTTGATCATGATTTTATAATATGCTATTAGGTTCTTTTTCATTTTGCTTTGCTTGGCCAAGGATCTGAACTCACAGCAAGCGGATCAATTCTCATCTTGATCTTATGTGACTCACCTAACTCACGTGCATTACTCTTACTTATGATATTATTAATTACAACAACAAGAAAAAAATGTAGCACCAAAGAAATTACCCAGGGCATTCTGGGAGGAAAGTTTACATTTGACAAGTTTAGGTGTATTTTCTGCTGCTCCTTTGTGAAGCTACATAACTGAATCTCAAGGCAAAACACGATGACCTTGAGAAATAACCGGGCTGACTGAAAGGGTTACTCACAAAGAACATTCTTCTAAGCAGTCAGACCTCAGTAAATTGAGGATAAATATGGAGACTTTTGATGTTCTCTAACAGGAAATACAGGTTTAGAAATGCAGATGGTCTCTTGTAAACTACAATATCAAACTAGTTTTTAAAACATAGAGGAATCTGAGTCCTCACTTTAAAAAATGGCTGTGCCTCCCAAATGCTTAGAAATATGAAGGGGACAAGCTAGAAAGATCTTCTTATTTGGTTGGTTGGTTGGTTGGTTCTTTTGCATCTTTTTTCTTACATTTTTCTTATATCTTTTTTTCTCAAATTTCTCCTGCTACGATGACCGGCCAGGATATTTCCTTGTGTTCCTCCCTCCCCTGTTCCACCCCAAAAATATATAGACCCTAGCAAGAACCACAGAGAAAAGAAGGGAGAAAACCCACATAAGTAGCATCATAAATGAAAGGGGAGAAATTACAATAGATAGAGCAGAAATCCAGAGTATAAAGATTACAAACATTTATATGTAAACTAGCACAACAATCTGGATGAGATGCACATATTCTTAGGACTATACCATTGCCCAAAGCTGGACAAAGAAGAAATAGGAAACTCATACTAACCAATTACAAGCAGTAAAGTTGCAAGTCATCAGAACCATCCCTCACAACAAAAGCCTAGGAAGGTTTATAAACAGCAGCTCATAGATCCTCTTCATTTTGTAGAAAGGGAAAGTGAGGTAAAGACTTTAAAACCCAGCACGAAAAAGATGGAGACAACATAAAAGCATCAGCAAAGAGCAAGAACAGCAAAGTCCACCAAAAAGAAAAAATAATAAAACATAAACAAATGGAAAGATCTGCTGACTCACTAGCACCGAAGAAACAAAAGTGTAAACAGTGTATACTATTTCTATTTTTGAGCATTTTCTGTCATTACTTATTTAATCATCACACTGGCCTATGAAATAGGTACATTTTTAGCTGCAATTATACATAACCCTCCATGGCTATGGGGGAAACTTAGAAGGGTGGAAGCAGGGAGCCGCTTTCACAAGCATTTGTCCTGCCTCCTTTCACCCTTCAACATATCCTGCTTTAGACACTCACCATCTTTCCACACTCAAGCCTCTTCTTGCCCATCTTAACTGCTACCCTCCAGAGAGATCAGAAAAAGTGAGGCTGGGCAGAGGCAGTAGCAGCAGCATTTCATTCAGCCACATCATCACTAAGATAAGCATGTCAGACTACCAGACGGCTTTCAACTTCAGGTCGGTCCTCAATCCATGATACGAGCGATTCAACACCTTCTCCCAGGACAGACTTTGTGTTAGAGCATTTGCTCAACTGCTGGCTAATGTAAGTGTTCTGGGCATGTTGAAGGGAGGCTAGGCTGTTAGGCTATGGGTCAATAAGGTTTATTAAATGCAACTTACTGCAGTTCAATTTCCAAGGCTGAATATGACCCCATCATCAGCTGATGAAGATCTCTACAAGAATTAGCATTTTTAAGAATAGAAGCCTCACAGTGATTCTGATGCCAGCACTAAGCCAATGAACCTTAGAGAAACACAAACCAAAGAGATTAACTTTTTAAACGAATGATTCTGTATCCATTGAACATGTATGAAGGGGCCTCAAAGTCCCAGGCATCATGCTATGTCTTAAGCCAAAGAATCATTTGATTCAATAAGATCTCATGGAGTTTGGTGGAAGAAGCAAGCGGCAGTGACACAAAGCAAGAAAGGACCCTGGATCATATAAAGGAGATGAAGTCATTGAATTCAGAAGCTCAGGACCCTGAACATTTTTTAAGACTTTGGTTTGACTAGTAACAACATCTAGCCAAAAACTGAGAGAAAGAGTTTCCCTATTTATATTTCACAGCAAGTGTCACAGACGTTCCTAACTAATGATTGTGTTTTATGAGGCTATATTTGGACACTAGTCAATTACAATGCCATATGTACTTCAAAATAAGTGGTATTTCAACATCTTCTCTTTCAGCGTGCACTTTCCTAGTTCCTCATTCACTGCAGAGTGCCCTTTCCACATATATTACAGCCAGTGTCCTTTCTAGGTGTGGAATGTTCAAGAACCTCTACAATTCATAGCCAAATTGAAGCCATTAAAGCAAATGGATTTTTTTTACATAAAATCTTCAAAGGCATCGCAGTCAGAAATAAAGGATTTGACTTTGATCCACACTCCCCAACATCTTCCTTTCAATCTAAGTGATCTTGAGCCTTTAGTTCTCATAATTTACTTTTCCATAAGAAGTGCTGATGAGGGAAAAAATGATAAAATGTTCAACTATTAATATGATTTTGGCATTCATTCATTCAACAGTCATATAACCTTAAATATGTACTGAGCCCTATCTCAGGAGCTAAGCAAACATACAACAGTGAACAAAATAGACAAACTCTGCACCTTTTTGGAGTTTCCTTTCAAATGCCTGTTTCATGGAGTTAGCAAGGCACAATTTATGCTTGTTGGTGATTAAGTGCAATGGGGGGGAAATCAGGAGTCGTGAGTACTGTTCACTGGTAATGTCCTTAAAATTTTAAACAGAACGGACAGGAAAGACGTAATAGAAGCTGACAGCTCAGCACAGTTCTGAGATGTTACAGAGAGAGGCTTGCAGATATCTGGGCAAAGATCATTCCTGACAGAAAAAGAAAATAAAACAATTACAAATATATCCTGGAGGAACCAGGTCTGATCTGCTCTGAGAAAAGCGAAGAGGCCAATGTAGTTGAGTAGTGAGTCAAGTGGAACGCTGGAGAAGCTGCAAACGTTAGGGAGGTATGCAGGAGAAGGTCATGAGGACTTCACGATAAGGCTTTTACTCTGGTGGACAGTAGACAAGGGAAACCTGTGGAAATACCACCATCATGGCTGTGTGGAGAACAGACTGTAGACAGTCAAATCAGGAAGCAGAGAGTCCACTTAGGACTCGGAACAGAAGAGTAATGGAATAGTGACAGCAGTGGAAGTGGTGGGAGGGGGCTTTTCATGAAGACACTAATTAAGGAAAAACAAATGTGATATGAAGCAAGTCAAGGGATGATACTGTCTTTGAAACAAAATGAAGGTATTATAGCAAGGAGTAGATAGTCATGGAGCTCTATTAGGTATTACTAATAAGTCATGTGATGTGAAGTCAGAGAATGGGCTTTCAGCTAGCAGCATGGAGGTGATTGGAAATTTAGTTTACTGGGGCAGCCACAGTAAAAGATCACACACTACATGGCTTAGATAGCGGAGATTCAATTTCCTTATAGCTCTGGATGCTAGAAGCCCTAGATCAAGATGCAGGTGGATCTGCTGTCTCCTGAGGTCAGTCTACTTAGTCTACAGACTCTGTCTGCGGCCTCACATGGTTTTTCCTCTGTGCAAACATGCCTGCCCCGAGTCCCTTCCATAAATTCTAATCTTTCTACTTCATTAGCAGCAGTTGTATGAACTGCTTTATTTATTCTGTTTTTCAACTAGTCATTTTTGCTGTTTACATTAATTTTTGCTGTTTACACTAATCATTTTTTGTATACATACATAAATATGTAAACATCAATACATTTTATATATATACATATTATATATATAATCTTTCTTAAAAGGAACCAGTACTATTTGATCTGGGCCTACCCCAATTATCCCATTTTGATATAACTATCTCTGCAATGACTGTTTCCAAATAAAGTCACTTTCTGAGGTACTAGGGTTCAGGACTTCAACACATGAACTTGGGATTGAGACCATTCAGTGCACAACAGTAGTTTATAAAACTGGTCCTGTGTAGAGTGGCAACTAAAACCTCTAGGGGAAGAAAATGGAGCAGAATTGAAGACAGCAGCACTGTAGAGTCTTCTTTCATTGGCTCTTGCTGTAAAGGGGAACGAGAAATGAGGACCGCAGCCAGAGTGGGAAATTGAATCGAGAGAGCTATTTTGTTGTTTTATTGAGATGGGAAAACATTTGCAGGTTTGTGCTTATGAGAAAAATTTGGGGAAAAATTAGTGACTCAGAAAAGAAAGAAGAAAACTGCAAGAGTGATCTTCTGAGATGTGGAGCAGGGATGGGGTTAAGTACAATGGCTTTTGCTGTGAGTGCAAACAATTCATTCAAAGGAAAGAAGGCTGATATGTAACCTTAAAAAGCTGTTGGTGAGAAGAGATGATGACTAGCTTGATAAAAATCCCTCCTGAATATTTATTGTTTCATTTAAACTGGAAGCAAGGTGGAGGGAGTGAATATTTGAGTTTTGAAGAGGAAGAAAGCATGGAATAGTCCTAGAGGGTGTACCCAGAATGGGCAAATATGGCACATTTGTGAGGAAGCATCCAGGACCCACTTGAGGCTGCTGATCTTGAGTTTAAAGTGAGGCCACTTAACATGATTCTATGAATGTCCCCAATGACATTTGATTTCACCAGGCTCAGATTTTTGTCAGATGAATATGATCAGCAGGAGAGAAGCAAGGGAGTTGACGATGGATACCGAATCTAAAGTCGAGAGAAATGAGAACTCGTTTGTTAGGGTATGAGCGGGGAAGGTGTTACAGAAAGGTCAGCAGAGCCAATACATTGGAGGTTCCAATTGGGTAAAATAATCATGGTCTCAAGCTACCACAGCGGGTGAGTTAACAGTCAAGTGGGATGCTTGCCACAGAGGCATGGAGGGGTTGAAGGGATAGAAGATAAGCATGTATGTCTGCGGGAAATACACTGAAAAACAGGTCACTGAATTGAGAGGCCAGGAGGGAGGATGGCTGGCTCATCTACGTGGATATTGAAATCACCAGGAATTAAAGCAGGCATGGTATTGACAAGAGTGATAGTGCGCTGTGATGGAAAACATCATCGATGGCTGAGGAGGAGAAAACTGGAAGTCAGCAGATGACTGTATTGAGAAGGGACATATTAATCAGGGTTCTCTGGAGATGCAGAACCCAGAGGACTGAGATTTATTATAAGGAAATGGCTCGCACAATTGTGGAGGCTGACAAGTCCCCATGTCTGCCAGAGTCGGCATGCTGAAGACCCGGGAGAGCCATTTATTTCTTGCTATGGATTTTTTTATGGAAAAAAGAAAGCAACAGATCATGTGCTGTGATGGGTCCATGCTTTATTCAATAAACTCTCATACTGTTTGCAAAGCTCCTTGGAGATGAGATCTACAATGTAAATATTCACTCGAAAACTCATTTGTCATGTAGAATCTTCCAACTTTTCTAGCAGCATTTGTATTCCTTGTCGGCTCAACTCTCATCAGCTCTACCCACCTCCGCTGAACTTGGAGAGAAGTGCAGCAACTCCATCTCCAGGAAGCAGAAATGGAGACCCAGTATCACGACAGCGGGCTGAATGGCAGCAGCCCAACGCCCACCGTACCCACTTTCTAACCCCTGTAAATGGCACCTTCTTTGGGAAGAAGTCATTGGCATTTGTGGTTATGTTAAGGATGTTGAGATGAAAAGATAATTGCGGCTTCTGCCCTAAATCCAGCGGCAGCGATCCTTGGAAGAAGGAGGCTGAGTGCAGCTGACAGAAGAGGAGGCAATGCAATCAAAGATGCAGAGCTTCCAGTGACCGTAGGGTCAGCCCACGCCCAGGGCAGGTTCACTATCAATTTGGGCAGATGGATAGAGTCCTGGGGCGACTGTACGGCGAGCAGGCAGGCAGGTGAGGACGGGGTGGGAGCGTGACAGGGCTGGGACTCAAGCAGGCAACCAAGCCCCACCAACCGCACGAATCTTTATGCATTTTGGTTGCTCTGCCTGGCCTCCTCCCCTGACCTCTTCTGTAGTTGCGCCGCTGCTAGTCGTTATGGTCCTAGTGGTCGTCATCGTGCCGCTGCCCCTGCTTTCACCTTTCTAGGCTCAGATGTGCCCACTTACACCCACACCCTTTGGACCCAGGTGCCCACAATTATGCTCTCGCATGCGCGGCGCCCACACTCCTAAGCGCCTTCCGTAGTAACGTAATCCAGGCCACAAGTGGTCACGCTGCAGAAAGGCTGGTGACATAAGAAGCCTGATATTAGCCCTGTGGTAATGTAACCACTGGAAGCTGGAAAAGGAAACACACAGACCCTTCCCTTGAACCTCCAGAGGGCACTCAGCACTCTAAAGACCTGAGTTTCAAACTTCTGGACTCAAAAGCTCTGAGATAACAAGTGCATGCTGCATGCTGTTTGACATCACCAAACTTGTAGCAATCCGTTACAGCAGCCACAGGAACCTCCAACACTCAACCTTCAATGTCACCCCTCGACCGACAATGTTCCCCCTTTCCCACATAGATGCATTCCAATGTTGCACGACCCACTTACTGACTCTACATGATCTTTCAAACAAAACGGCAGTGTGGTGGGATCTCTGGGATCGTATAAGCCTGAGTCTGCGTCGGGGCTCAGGCACTTGCTAATTACAAATTTAGGCAAGTGTTTCCATCTAAGAGCCTCAATGCCCTTCTCAGTAAGGATGGTGTTTGGAAAGGTTGAGATAAAAGATCTGATGGTATGTTCTGCTTAGCAGAGTGTGGCATCATGCACTCAGAAATAGCAGCCCCAACCCGGCTCCATAGAAGTACAGTGGTGACCCAAGGCACTGATACCCATGTGGATACAAGCAAGTCCACCCAGGACCGAGTGCATGCCCTGCCATCTTGCAAACTACCTCCCTCTACTCTTCCCTTTATCACTATTTGACAACAAAATCAGGAACCCAGGGTTCTAAATTCTAATTACCATTCTCAAGCAGGCTGGACAGGGTAATTCTCAGTGCTTCCAACAGCTTCTATCTACTTCAATTCAACATCTACAAAGAGACTGAATATGCCCCCTGAGATACACAAGCATCTATAAACAAAAGACCACAGACATTTTCACCCTGCGTGGTCGGAACTGTCATCATGGAGCATTAGCAGCACTGATGCTAGACCTCAATTCTAAATGGTTACGTTTTGAAAAAGAAAATAATTGATCCCAGGGATTTAAATGCTTCTTGAGCAGCAGTCAGAGCACTGTGTCAGCACAAAGCCATATATTCTTTGTCTGCTTTCCAGAGACACCCTGTGGAGCATTTTGCCACTAGTCTACAGCCAGGTATTGTTAATGTCCTCGGAGATTACACCAAAATGGGCTTCAGAACTTTGTTGTCTTTTTCAAGTACATCTTCAGGTATTTCCAAAGTATTGATCAAAACTCATCATCAAGACAACAACCTATCGTTCCGTGATTTGGGGGGAGTTTATTCACACTCCACAAGCATTTTTCAAATTCTATCCGGCAATGCCTTGATATGAGAGGCCATCGAGATAATAGTTACGAAATGACTCCCGTGAAGGGCAGGACATTTTGCAGCATTAGATTAGGTGCAGGACCACATGGCCATGAAAGTGAATCTCTCAGAGGCAGGGTTTTGGCCTTGGTGTTAGGAGAGAAAGGGCAAAGTAAAGCTCAGTAAATAGATCCACTCTCCACTCTTCTCTACTTCCTAAAAAAGTGTTGAATGTCGTGCAGCTAATCAAAACATCCCCTCGGGTTTTCAGAATAATCCAATTTAAGTGCTAAGAGAGTATGAAAAAAGGACAAGCTCAGATCAGATATGTGCACATATGTGTTCAGGAGAAAGAGGTTGAGATCTAGGAAGCTTTCATTGAGGAAGCAAACACTTGAACCAACAGACCTAACAGCCACAGAGCAGAATGTCAAGCTAATAATCTGATGCATGTACGGAATACAAATGTCTCTCATTTTCCAACTGTACATGTAAACAATGCTATCACGGATGCTTTGTTTTGCCTTGCGCATTTCTAACAGCAGCAATTCTGGAAATAGCAACAAATGAGTAAAGAAGTGATTCTTAAAAACGAGAACACTCAAAGAAACTATTTTTCAACTTCCCTTGCCCTTTCCTACAAATGAAGGCGGCAGTAACATCAAGCACATGGCAGAGGGGAATGTTGAGTCCAGAATTGTCTTTATTGCCCCTTTAGAAATGTTAGACTTAAAGGTGCAGACCAGAAGGTTGCGTGTACATCCAGAAACTGTTCTGTTTTACAGTGGACTGATCAGCCAAGGGGGTGGAAAAATATAGAAGAAAGAAAAGGACAAGGAACTAAGGTCTGAAAGTCGAAACAACCTCAAAGCCATCAACTGCGGCATGAATACAGACACCGGCCTGGGGTTGATATTTTTAAAAACCCATTACCTTCCTTCTCCCCCAGATATCCTTTAACCTCAACATTAAATCAATGGCATTTCCGAATTTCCCTAGGGCAGCAGCAAGAATCCACAGTTTTCAATGCTAATGAATTTTTCCCAATGCACACAACTGCAGCAAAGCACACATAACTGAATGCTAGCCTGACCGTTAAGTGATATGGAAAGCAGAAGCTGTGTACACTCTTGGTAAATCTCAGAAAGATTTCCACTCCCTTCCTACTGTTTTTCTTCCATAAATTCAATAAGGAAATGATAATGGCTCATAAAAAGTTGAAAACACTTCACAGAAAGAGCAGCGTGTCATCTTCCTTTCACAGAAAGGCTCGCTTTCCTTCCTTAGGGCATGCCCAGACCACGTTCCTTCCTTGTTTGACTTATTACCCTACTGAGCCTAAGTTTTCTGATTTCCCCCCTACTCTGATTATGTCATGAAACAACTTCTTTCACAGTGATTGTTAAAATGCATTCACTCTTCCACTTCCCACAATATTTACTACTGTCTACTAGGTTCTTGATATTGTTGTATGTCTGGATGATATAGTGATATAATGCAAGCAAGCTTACATTCTAAGAGAAGACACTAAGAAATTATAGAAATGATTATCTAAAAAGTGCTCCAAATTGAGATTTAAAACACAGTAAACTGGTGTTGTCTGGAGGCTGGTCTTCGCCAGGTGTGGGAAAGGTATCCACTGTGGGAAAATTATGTTGAAACTAAGATCAAAAGAATATTGGAGTTAGCGTGGCAGAGAAGTGGGGAGAATCGTCCCAAACAAAGAAACTGCATGCAGATATCATTGTGGAAGGGAAAATTTTGATAGTCCTGAAATTAAAGAAAGCCATTGGAGCTGGAGCGCAGGGTTAAGAACAGAAATGATAGCTGCTATCTAGAATATATAGAGAACTCTTAAAATACAATAGTAAAAAGATAGGTCCATTAAAAATGGGCATTTCTCAAAAAATAACAAAGGACCAATAAGCCTAAGACAAAACAAATCACAATCACAACATAACACTTCACACAAACTAGCATGACTATAATAAAAATATGAATATTAACAGGCGTTGTTGAGAATATGGAGAAATTGTAAGTCATATAACACTAGTGGGAATACAAAATGGTATAACATCTTTGCAAAATAATCTGCCATTTGCTCAGAAAATTTAACATAGAATTACATGTGATCTCGCCATTTCACTCCTAGATTGCAATAGGCTTTGAAACAAAAACTTTCAAAGCAACAACATTCATGATGACTAAAAACTAGAGACAACTCAAATGTCCACCAATTCGGGAATGGAGAGACAAAGGTTGGTACATACACAGCGGAATATTATTCAGCCATGAAAAGAAATGAAGTTTTGATACAACTACAGCATGGATGAGCCTTGAAAGTGCATAAATGAGTATACTTTGCACCATTCTGTTTGTATGGAATGCTCTAAACAGTCAATCCATAGAAATAGATATCAGTGGTCCCCCTGCATGGCGAGAAGAGGGGTGGATGGGGCAATTGGTCATAAGGGTGAATGGGTTCAGAGTTTCTAGTTGAAGTGATGAAAATATTCAGCAATTAGAGAGTGGTGATCATTGCACAGCTTTGTATATATGCTGAAAGTATGAGCCACACATATAAAAGGATGAATTCTATGGCACGCTAACTACAACTCAATACAAAAATAATTAGGAAGAGTAACCCCAGAATCTTTCTCAAATTTCACACCATTTCCTGCATATATGCTAGAGTTTATACAAAATGGGGAGGGAATCAGGGTGGTTTGAAGTTGGAGGAGACAGTGGCAGTTTGTTATTTTATAGTCTCTGGCATTTTAATGGCAAGAAGAAGACCTACAAAGTGGCTTGAGAATGAAAATACTCTGGAACTCCAGTTCCAAAGGAGGAACTGGAAGTCTCTAGGAGATAAGTCTTTTCTACAAGGCGACAGGAAATTGTAAAAAGAGCCTTGGAATTGGAGTGGGAATTCCTGGCCCAGATTCACAGATGAACAAGGACTTGAATATCTCTAAGTCTTCATATTCCAATCTTTAAAAAAATCAAATAAAATCACATCTTCAATGACATCAGAAGCGCCCAGCAGCAGGAGCAAGAACAGAATGGACAGAACATTGGCTTTGAAAATCATGTCAGAAGTCCTACAGGTATACTCAGGCAAAATGGAAACATGAGAGCTACTAAGATGGAATGTTTCCAAAGGGGGTGGGAGTCTGAGCGGTCATCTCTGGAAAGCAGGAAGTATACAACACCCAAAACACCAACACTGAGTTATTTCTGCCAGAGAAAAAACGGTTGAGAGTGAACTGAAAGAGACAAAGAAGGGAGACTTATAACCAACACTACTGAGGAAGAGCAGATGACGCAGGAAGCTGACAAGCACCCAAAAGGCCCTCAGATACTCCCTCAGGAGCAAAGGAGCAGGGACTAAAGAAGCAAATAACACTCCCTAGAAAACTACTGCCAGGAAACATGTGACTAACCACATCACCTTCCCATTGTATCATAGCACATCCTGGCATGATCAGCCTCAAAAATAGATAAAGGAGCCATAGCTAGAAGGATGGCTAGAAGGAAGCAGAATATGATGAAGTGAAGAAAACCTTTTCAAAGTCTGGGAACTTTTCATACAGAGGGGAGGATACATAGAGGCCCATGTAAACATGTATCAGCACAGATTACACATATTTGAAGGAATAAATAAGGTTTTACAAAAATGAATCAGTCCTTGAATCTAGTAAAGCATTGCTTTACTCAACAGCAAATGAATAACTCATCAACATACACTATTCAAAAATAAAAGAAACAAAGTTTGGGAGTGTAATAGAAATTTCAAATTTATTGTGACTGAAAAATATGAATGGTCTCAGCCTTTAACAAAATAACCTTCAAGCTAAGATACTGTAGGAATGAAGTGAAATAATAGCAAGTAGGCTCCTGAACTTGGTCTGTAGCAAAATGGTCATTCGCCTTCAAAAACTCAGAGCATGGAGTTCCTGTGAGTTCTTTGGCTTTTTTGTGTGTGTGTGTGCTTTTAAAGAAATAACTTAAGGGGAGGCGTGGAAGAAGGTAGACAAGCTAGCAAAAATTCACATGAAAATTACTTGTTTGCAATCATTTAATTCATTATCTGACATGTTAACATTAAAACAAATGCTAACATTATGATGGGGAAATATGTAAATACTAACATGAAATAGAAACAATGTAACTTACAAAGTTGCTGGTAAAGCTGTTACTATAGAGGTTGAGTTGCTCATCTTTCATGGTTTGGATTCACAACAGATCATTCACATCTGAAAATTAATATAGCTGTATATGCTATTTAAAGGCATAAATACTAAGAGACAAATGCAAGCAAATAAGCAAGGGAGTGCAGAGATGGGGTTGGTTGATAGTAAAGGGAAAATGGAAAAATAGCAAACATTTTCACAACAGACTGAAATGACAAAGAAAATAAAAATGTGACAAACCAGACAAATATGTGCAGTTTATATCACAAGTCTTTAATACATAACGAACTTCATGAAATAAATTATCAACAGTCCAAAAGGGCAAGGATGAGAAAAAATAAGGCAAATCAGAAATACAGGAAGTTTCACAAGATAAATGACCTGATTTTCTCAACAAATTGCAGGGAGAAAAGGGGTGGAAGGTTAAGAGATGTAAGCTAATTGTAATGGGCCAATTTTTTTTAAAGTCTAACTCAAATAAAAAGATATTCTTAAGATGCTGGAGCTATTTGAACATGGATTGAATATTAAATATGAAGGAGTGATTGTTCATTTTCGTACATATGATGTTTCCATGGATTGTTTGTAAAGTCGTATCTGTTGGAGAAATACACTGAAGTATGGAAAAGTGAACTGATAGCTGGGATATGATGTAAAATGTTCCATAAAGATTATATGAAAACAAAGGGGTAAGTGGGGGGGGAATGTTGGTAGGTTTTGAATTCAGAGATGAGTCTACAGGAGTTCACTACAGCTCTTTTTTGGGGGGTAAATGTTAAACATGTCATTTCAAACATCCAGATCAGCAGCGCAATAATGGTGTGTTCGCAAAACAGGTATATAGAAATAGGACAACGACTTCCGTGACCACTGAAATATAGTTCCCTTTGTTTTCTATTTTACTGGAATTACTTCCTTATAAGTAAACATTTAAAATGAGGCACAGAAGTGGCCCCATGACAGTTTTTATTTTTGATTTTTTTTTTGGAGGGGGTTACTTGTTTCTTTTTTACTGTAACTTAGGCAGCAACCCCGGAGGAGAGAAAGGAAGGTACCCAGACAAGACTCTGAGACCCCCCTTCCAGGGTCTCAGCACCAGCCCTGAACTCATGCAGGCACTGTTCTGTTAAAAATCCTTGCTCAGCTCTTCATAATTATTCCAGGCAAGCTATTATCCACCTGGGAGGAGGGCGGTAAATTGTGCTCTTAAAAAGCAATCTCTGGACAATAGAACATTTGAATATAAAGGACCAAATCCTCTTTCTGCATTTCAGGGGGGGGAATCAGATATTCACTGAAAGTAGGGGGTGACCAGCAAAATTCCTATTTCAAAGTAATAAATCCCTTTCACCCAATTACTCAACCCTAATCACTGAGAAAAAGGTTTTCTGACCTTGATTTAATACTCCTGGATCAGCTTTGTTCTAATTGGCTTAAGGACCTAGGGAAAAAAAATAAGCTCATTAAAAATAAAAAGTCTAACACTAATTTCAATAAGACTTCTCCCTTCAGTCTGCCTCCCCCAAAGTGCTGGGATTTTTGCTCTGCTGCAATAGCAGAAAATAGGCACAGTTGTACTTCCATTTAATTCCTGTATCGTCTTACAACACATGGCAAAAGAATGAATGGATGGCCATGCTTTCCTGTTCCAACAACTGGAGCGATGCAACGCCACATTGGTAGATTGGATAGGATTAAATGATCGTCAGCTTTTCAGTGATTAATTTCACTTCACGGCTTGCACAATGTCAGCGACCACGTCAAGTCCGGAATGCCTGAGAAGCCAGGAACCTGATCTGAGCGGTGCCTTTATCTTTAGCTAGTGTCTACTGCATTCTCTGGTGCTCTGCCTTCCGCCACTATGAGTCCCTTCCTGCATGGAGAGCTCCTGTGAGGAGCTGTACTTTTATTTGTAGAACGTGCCTTCATGGCAGATTTCAGCATAACCTGCTGTGTGATGACATGGGAACAATATCCTCTGTGTGTGTGTCTCTCTCTCTGTGTGTGTGCCTTCCTGTCCTGGCCCAGAGCACCATGATCACAGCAAACTGGGATCAAAATGAGCCAAGCTCAGCCTTCCTTCCCACTGGCTGTCTGCCTCCTCTCAGTAGACCCAGATCACCGATATCTTGAGTTATTTCCCCAGGTCTAGATTTTTCAGCTCACTTTACCCAGCCTTGAGGTCTTACCTACATGCAGTCCCAGTGCCAGGTCTTTCCAGTTAGGAAGAAACCGTGATATGGCTCATACATATTGGCTCAAATATGGTGTCAGCTTGCCTCGATCTGGTCTTTGTGCTTTCGGAGACTGGGGGAGAGTGAATACTGACGTCTACGTATGCAGCAAACGCCTTTACTTAGCTTCGACATTCCTAGCAGATCCAGGGCTCACTTCCAGCCAGACTGAACCCTCTTTTTCTAGGTCATGTCCTAAGCAGATGCTTCATTTCCACTCTCCCAGAGCCTACTCCGCTTGTTCACCCCATCTTCCTAAAACCACTCTCATAGCAAGAAACCTGCTTTCCCCCGCCAAACTTTGATGCCAGATGTGGGAGGATCAGCCCAAGTTTCCCAAGCGTTTGCCATGCAGCAGGGAGTTTTAATTACCTCATAGATGTGATCTTCTTGAGAGCTCTGAACACCCCCTCCCGAGTCCTCCTGGCTGGCAGAGGTAGGCCCCCCATGAACCCAAGTTTCCCCACTTTGGACATTTCAGTGGCTTCACCTGAAGGAACAGTGCCATACTTGGCAGTTTCTTGTCAGCATCGACCCTCATGGCCTGAGCCCTCCACGCACAGCCTAGACAGACAGCCGTGGATGGCTACCTCAGGAAACAGGCCAGCTTCTCCATTCCTGCTCAATAGGCAAGAATCTGCGGCACGTGGATGGGCAGGAATCCCAAGGGAAAGACTGGCACGAGAGTGTTTATTCTGGGGCACTTACCCAGGTGGGATCCAGGCTTTAACTCAGGTTAGCCAGAACAGGACTGTGGCATGGCAACAGTGTGCTACAGTACCCACTGAAGCCAGGATAACAATGTGCCACAGTACCCACTGAAACCAGGGTAACAATGTGTCACAGTACCCACCGAAACCAGGGCAACAATGTGCCACATTGCCCAAGGCTCAGGAAGGCTGGCGCCTGGCATGTGTAACTTGGGCCTGCCTTCCAAGCGACTCCGGAACTGTGTTCCATTCCACTGTGAAGTGTCCCCATGTGGGAAACTGTGTCACGTGGTTGGCCCCCACCCCTGTCCTGCAGGCCCCAGAGGCTCCTCCCTTCACCAGGGCTTAAGAAGCGCCTTGGGGAGGGGGCGACCTGCAGTGGCTGCGTGCTGGAGCCTAGCGATGCCTGGCAAATAACGGGGTTGACCTGGGTTCCCAGATCGCAGGGGACTAAGCGGAGTCAGAGGGACAGTGGTCGAGGCCAGTGAGCTGATCGCACTTAACCATGAAAAGACACTTTTTTTCTTTTTTTCCTTTTTTTTTTTTTTGTAGTGCTTGATATTTATTGAAAAGAAGGCAAATGCTGTTTCCAGGCGGTACTGAGGAGCTGGGCCGGGCGCCTGCGGTGGTTGGCTTTGATTGTCCGAATGCACCCATCCGTGGGAATGCTGCGGTTTGAAAGGAAGATGACAGCTGGGAAGCGCCGGAGCCCAGCGGAAAAGGAATGTCAACAACGCAGCCGCCCAGGGCCCCTGGATGGAGGTGCTAAGCGGAACCAGCCCGGCTGGAGGCCTCCAGCAGGCCTGTGCGAATCACTGTCCCAAGTCAGACATCTTCCAGGCTGGTCCTGATTGCCAAGGGCCGGAGCTGTGGCCGGAGCTGTGGCCGGAGCTGGGTGGGTGGCTTGGAAGCAGCAGAGGTGTCAGGCAGAGGGAGGCCTGGCCGGCCTGCAGAGCTGTGTGGGGGCGGACTGCTTGCAAGAGGGGTCCTGTTACAGACTAGAGCTGGGGCTCAGGACACAGTCCAAATCGGCCGGCTGGGAGGGTCCTGGAGCAGGCCAGCCGTTGGCAGTGAGGTTGGCGAGTGCCCGGTGCCAGCAGCAGGTAACTGGAGCGCGTTCCTGGAACAAAGACAAGCACTACCCGGGAAGGGGGAGAGAAAGGAGAGGCAGAAGGTGGGGAAGGGGAGGGGACGAGGGGGCGCGGCGAGGGCCGGGGGAGGGGGGAAGCGGTGGCGGCGGCTGCGTGCAGGGCCTTCCCCCCAGGCCGAGGGTCTCCGGGCCTAGTAATCCTCTTCGTCATCGCTGTCCTCTTCGTCGTCGTCCCAGCCAAAGCACTGCTTCATCTCGTCGAGGAAGGCGCGGTAGTCGCCCAGGATGGGGCTATCCATCTCGATGTAGGGCACCACCCACTCCTCGGCCTCCCCGCTGAGCAGGCTGATGAGGAAGGCCACCTTCATGGCGTCGTTGCAGAAGCGGTTCTCGTTGACGAGCATGTAAGAGGCCGTCTGCACGATAAACTCGGGGAGCCGGGCGCTCTCGCCGTTGAACGTTTCGGGGAAGGGGACCGGGCAGCTGGGCGGACGTACCTGGCGCAGCAGGGCGGCCCTCTCGCACACCAGCAGCCGCAGCTGCTCCATCAGCTGGCTGTTCTCGATGCTCAGGGCGCGGTGGCGCATCAGCAGCGCGTGCAGCAGCAGCACCAGCTCGTCCACCATGGCGAACGGCTTGCTGGCAGGGCCGGCCTGGGCTGGGCTGGGCTCGGCTGGACCGCGGGGCGCGCGGAGGCCCGGCAGGAAGTGCGTGTCACCGCGGCGCGCGCTGGCCAGGGGCAGCGGGCGCGGCGCGCAGGGGTCCTGGAGGCTGCGCAGGCTCCGCCCACACGGCGGCCAGGGCCGCCCCGCGCCGGCGCGAGCCTGGGGGGCGTGGCCCGGGCCGCTACGGGCGCTGCGCGGGGCGTGGACCCGGCGGGCCGGGTGGGCGGCGGAGGGCGTGGCCAGGCAAGGGGCGGGCGGGGCCGTGGCGGCGCCTGGTGGTCTAGGCCTGGCCAGCCCGGCCTGAGCAGGGGCCGGGTCGCCGGTGCGCGTGAGCTGGGACTGAGCCCTCTCAGCGAGGTCAGCCCTGCCCTAAGGCGCAGCCGCCGTCCAGCTCCCTCGACTCAGAGTTCATCGTCCCTCGGTGGGTCTCTGGCCAGCAGATTCCATGTACAGGATGACCAGCTGACACGGTCCCGTCCTTGTGACTCTCGCTCACCTGCACAGCTGTCACTCCTGCTGGCCACACGTGCCATCACTCAGCCCTTCAGCGTCGGGCAAGACCCTCGGGGGTGTCATCTTCGCGGCCAAAACAGTACTTACACGAGAATTAGTCTTTGCTTGGGAAACGGAATACAGTGCTACCCCGGGTCAAGAGTCCACGAGAGTCCACAGTAGCGTAAGCTCAGTACACACCAGCCTGCGGCACGGTCTCTCCTTGAGAAGGAAATGACAAAAGGCAAAGTATAAAGATGTCCGCAGAAGCAGCATCCTGGAACCACTGGCACACATCCTGGCTCTGACGGTTTCGTGTCCTCATTACTGTCCTTTGGTCGCCAGACACAAGCCTTAGCAATAAGGACCGTGTTCACATCCACACCGCCACTTCCTTTCTTCCCGGGCTGCGGCAACCAACCACTCAGCCTTCACGCTGCTCCCCCTGGCATTTGCAGCGCCCTCCGAGCTCCAAAGCCTGGCCTGGCACATGCAAGCCAGCCAGGCCGGAAATTCCCTTGAAATAAAGAGTAAAGTGACACCCGTTCTTCAGCTTCCACAGGCGTGTGCACAGGAATGTGCAGCCAGAAACAGAAGGTGGATTGGGAGGCTTTCTTTGGGAGAGGGCAAATGGATGCCAGGCAAATCTGAGCCCCTGTCATGGACCCCTGCCCCTCCTTCCTAACCAGGCGCCCCTGGGGTTATGGCTGAGCCGCATTTAGGGATCCTAAAGAGAGGAAAGAGAAGAGGCAGCTTCCTTTCCCGTGTATGCACCCTCTCCAGTCCACCCAGCTCCCCTCAAAGTGCTTTACGTGTCTGTTGAAATACTACACGAATGCATTCCGATGGTCCAAAAAGAAAAAGAAAAAGAAAGAATGTTGTTGTGTGAAAAAGAAAGAAAACACTTCCAGGAAAACATTCCCCTCAAAAAATCTCACAGAACAGGATTGTTGATAATTCAAAACTCGGTGTGCCTCCTCCCACATAGCGAGCTCTTGCTTTAGCAGGCTAGCTATTAATTATATATATATATAATAGTGCATAAAATGTTTACATAATGTTAGTATATATAGCTCCACTAACAAATATATGTCAACTCCACTTACCTGTCAAGAGACTCAGAGATAGGATACACAGAACTTTCTGACTTCTTGATGATTGCATGATACACCACCTAAATTCCTTCGGTAGACTACGGACTCCAAACTAACATGTCAAATCAATTCAGGCTGATAGAAGATGCAGAACAGCACCAAGTACTCTCACTGAACCAGATATACAGAAATGGAAAATCAGATATAATTGCTGAATGATGTCTATGAATGAATTGGTTGGTTATTATTTAATTACGGGTTGATTGATTAATGATTATTTGTACTCTTCATTTATACATTTATATAGAGCTCTTTATAAAATATGGCTTGTGGTTTCTTGCAATTGATCTCATATTTTCTGCCTTAATTATTTTAATATAATTAGTCGGCTTGAACGTACAAGGGCTCAAACACTTAACTTGGGCATTTCCGTATCTTATAAACAGTAGCTGGCATGACGTTAAATCTGTTGTTATATTGAGAGTGTGGCCTGTCATAAACCATGTTCCTTATTTGGTTTCAAATGTAGAATAGGCCTCTCTTTCAGATTGGATAGTTATTTTGCTGTAGACTGAATTTTCATGAGGCAGAATGGGCCTGACAAATTAAAGGTAACCATATATTATCACTCACACTATGATGAGCTTGAAACAATTTCCCCTGCCCCTTTAATCTGAGCTGGCCCTGTGACTTGATGTAACAAGTAAAATGTGATGGAAATAATATTTATGACGTAAGATATTAAAGACCTGAGGAGTCTGCTTTTGCATCTTGGAATGCAGCCTCCTAAAAGCCAGTCTCCATATAAGAAGTCTCATTAACAAGAGTCCACCATGCTGCGAGGAAGCACAAGCAGGTGTGTGGAGAAAAAGAAGGCCTGAAGAACAGCAGCAAGGCAGCAAACAAACATGAGAAAGAAGCTCCCCCTCCCCAGCCTCTCCAGTCCCACAGAGCTACCACCTGAATGCAGCTGAATGCATGACCCCAACTGACCACACACCTTCCAGGTGTGCACTACCTAAACCCAGATCAACAGAATCTGTTCTGCCTTCTTAGATTCTGCATTTGCCCATTGGGTATCCCAGAATGCACTATGACCATCACTGTTTACATACAGCCTGTGACTCTGATCACTTATTCTGAAACTATCTCTTGCATCTGCATTTCACACACCAAGTCAATATTTCCCCTGCCCCATATCAACTTAGATCCAGGAGCCACACAATTAGGGACAGTGACTATTCTCCAAAGCCTGCAGGATTTATTTAAACACCCTGATCCTAAACAGCTTCGTCTACTTTATCTAACCTTTCCTGCAGAAGCTCCAATAACACTTCCCCTCACTCTTTTCTGCCTCCTGACTAGAACCTGTTTCCCTGTGTAGCCCTTCACAAGATGGCATCCATCCTCTATGTAAATGTTTGGTAAAAAAAAATCTTTAATTGTGATTTACTTGCCTTGCAGTGACTATATCACATGCATGCTAAACGTAATGTGTACTTCATTCACCTCTCTTATTTTATCCTACTGTCTAGAAATCTAACTATGAAATCTAAATAACTGTTTGCTCTTGAAGAAGAGGTTGATAGAAAAAATAAAGTTTAGTGTTGGTCTTACTTTCTGTCAATTCAAAGCATGCACTTTTCATAATGAGACACAGGCTCTTCTCAGGAGAAGAAGGGCCCGTTATAACCCTCACATGGCAGATTTGTGACTTGTGGGAATCCGCGCTGCATCTGATACATAGTTACATGATGTTTTCTCAGAGTCACTAGACTTGTCCTTCCAGAAATCTGCCTTCATCACTGCGCACCATGCTGCCCCCCCCCCTCCTCCCCGGGAGAGACCTGAGTTCCCAGAGGCATCTAAGAGAAGGAACAGGAGTGTCTCTGGTTGGCCTCCATTGAGGCCCATCATCCTCTCCTTTCAGGTTGCCTAGGATTTCCTGCTGGACGTCCGCCAGTCCTCTTGACCTTCCCAGTCACCCAGGGACTATTTGTCTAAATGCAAAAAAAAAAAAAAAAAGTTCTTGAATTAGAAATTCCCCCTTGGGAGAAGGAGGTATGTGCTCAACAAGAGTACGGCCAGTATCTTCTCAGATCTCATGCCGTGTCCTGCAAAGACAGCAAAGTGAGTGCAAAATGGGGAAGGAAGCATAGAAGTTAGAGTTGGATGGGACAGTGTGAGTTGCTTCTTCTAAGGTCTCCGGTATTTCACAATGAAGGACCTTCTCACCAGCCTGCTAAGGAAAACAGTTTACAGATGAGAAAGGGAAGAGCCAGAGGAGATGGGTAACTTGCACAAGGTCAGGATAGGACTCTTTAAAGGCAGCATGGAGTCGTAAAAGGGAGACAGAACTGGGGTGAGAAGACTGCTACAGGCTTTGCATCTGACACGCTCCATTGTGAATGAGCCCAGAAGTATCTGTGAAGCCCAATTTCCTTATTTGTCCAAAGCACATAAAAATGTCCCCTCGCGGAGTCAGTGAGTTGCAAACGAGAAAACAAATATGAAAGTTAATTTCAAAGTGTAAACTGCTTTGCATGTGTTTATTTTTAATATTCATTCTTTTCCAACATGTCATGAAATGGTTTAAAGACTAGAAAAAAATCTGTAAGATGTTTACAAATTCATACAGATTCTCCCCCCAGGTGAACCAGTTGTGAATATTTGAACATATTTGTCTAATCTTCCTCTCTGAGTCAGTACTTGTGGGTGTACATGTATGTGTGCGAGTGTAATCTTTTCTTCTAAATCCCTTGAGAATTGCAAAACTGAAAGTTTATATCCACCTATATTTCAGCAAAACATTTCCTCTAAATAAATACACTGTCTTACAAAACCACAAACCAGCTATCAAAAAGGAGATTATCACTAATTTTAGACTATTTTTTAATTCACTGACCCCATGAATATGTTCTCTGATCGTCCCCAAAATGAAGTGGCTAAGGCTGGACAGGTCCAATCCTACATGACCTGCTGCATTTAGTTGTCACGTATCTGCAACCTTCTTCAGTCCGGAACTAGTCCTGCAACTCTTTCCTAGACATGACCTTGATGGCTTTGAAGAGTGCAGCCTTTCTAGTAACTTCAGAAAATATCTGACAATTCCTGGTATTTCTTCATTATTAGTTTTATGAATTTTTGGAAGGAATGCCAGAGAAGTGTCACTGTAGTTTTTTTCAGAGCATCCTATCAGAAATCATGTGATGTCATTCACTTTGTCAGTACTGGTGGGTGTACTTAACCAGATGGCTAAGTTGGCTTCTGCCAGGCTTCCCTACTCAAAGTAAAGATAATGGCTTTGTACTTGTTAGAAATACTTAAAATCAGCTTGCATTCTACTCTAAAGGAGAACTTTCCATTTTCTATTATTCATATACTTATCTTTTACCAATATGGAAACTTGGATTCCTATTGTGTTGAATGAGTTATAATCCATTGCTATCTTGATTCATGTTGATGCCCAAATTTTCCAGATTTGTTAGTAGGAACCCTTTCAAAATGACTCCTGTGTCTGTTTGACTTGTTTATCATACCATTTAACACATATTTTTCCTTCTGGAACAATATGATAGTCCAGGTTCAGCTCGTACTTTTCTTGCCCCACCTCTAGAATCAACTGATTTCTCCAAGGAATGCTCATTATCTTAACAGGACAATGGCTTTCAGAAAAAAAAAAAAAAGGTGTCAGACTTGGGAATAGAATTGCTGGTGGTAATACAGATTTTTCCCTTCTAGAAAAACTACGTGGTTGTAGGGAAAAAGAAACGAACTTCCAAATTTACTTCATTCCATTTATAAGAATTGGGATGGATCACAGAACCAAAATAAAAGCCAAAACTATGAATTTTCTATCCATAAAAAGAAAAGCATTATGAACTGGATTGCATTGAAATGGACAAATTTATTGTTCATCAATAGACACTATTAAGAAAATTCACAGACAAGCCACTAAATATATACATACAAAGGGATACTAAGGGTCAGTATAGACATTAGTATATTTTAGAAAGTGTAAATGGAGAATATGCATCAGGCAGTTCTATATAAACATACAAAGAACTAAAAATCAAGAATTAAACACAACCGTAGGACATATTTCAGCAGTGTCTTACAAAGCTAAATATACTCTTAACATAATCTCCAGTGATTGTGTTACTTGATATTTGCAAAGAACAGTTGAAAACTTGTGTCCAAACAAAAGTCTGCTCATGAATGTTTTATTCATAACTGCCAAAACCTTAGAAGTAACCAAAAACTAAGCAGCAACTTCATTCTCTTTCAATAGGTGAGTGGCTAACAGGTACATGCAGATGATGAAATATTTATCTAGTGTTAAAATGAAATGGGTTATAAAACCACGAAAAGACATGGTGGAACTTTAAAGGCCTACTGCTAAGTAAAAGAAGCCAGTCTTAAAAAAAGGGTGGCATAACCTAGAAGTCCAACCTTATGGCTTTATGGAAAAAGCAAGACATCAGAGACAGAAGCAAGGTCAATAGCTGCCAGGGGCAGGATAGGGGTAAGAACCAATAGGCCCAGCAAAAAGGATTCCCAGAAGTGAAACCAATCTGAAGGGTAATATAATGATGGCTAAACTTCATTGTAGCTTTTTCAATGCCCACAGGATGTATGATACAAAGAAAGTGCCCTAATGGGAACTATAGACTTCAGTTAATCATAATGTATCACAATTGATTTATCAGCTGTAACAAATAAACCACAGTAACAATAGGAGGAACTTGGCGGAAGGGTGAGAGGGAGTCTTTTCTGCTCACCTTTCCTGTATGCCTTAAAACTGCAGTAAAAATGTAAAAGTTAGTTACTGAAAATAATGACAAATTTTTAAATAGGTAAATTCTCAGATAAACTAATTTATGACAGATGACATAGGAATGATGGAAAAGTATTTGAAAATGTGTTTAACACCATTACTAGGCGGGAAATACAGTAAAGATATGCTTTTTTTATAAAGGAAATACATATGATCGATTTTTGTGCTCTTTAGAATGGTTTAAAGTTTTTACATGACTGATAAATCCAAACAAGATTAAGAATGTGTGACGCTGGGATTCCCATACACTGCTGGCAGGAAGGTAACTTGGCACAAACACTACAGTGAACTCTTTGCTAAGTTCCTCCTACTGTTAAACATATATCTATGTTATGAAGCCGTGATTCCACTCCCAGATAAAAACATATGTTCACAAAAGATTTCTACTAGGAAGCTCATAAAACATTGGACACAATCCAAATGTCTAGAACAAAATTAATGATCAAACAAAAAAACAGGACCACTCTGCGGACTAGGAATGTCCTTCACACAAAGACGAATCCCTCAAGCATGAGGAGTGAAAGAAGGAAGTCATATCCCTATGACTCCCCAAACAGCATATAGAATCCCCAAACAGCCACAACTATTACCTGGTGACAGAAATCAGGGTGGAAAGGGTGCCAGAGACTAGACCTGAGGCTGACGAAAATGTCCCATATTTTAACTGATGCTGAGGCTACATAGCAATACAACTGCTAAAACTCCTCCTATTGAATGCTCAAGATCTGTCGATCTTCATTAATGTGACTATACCCACATTTAAAAAATGTAAAGACTGTGAAGTATAATCTCCAAAGTCCTTAACAAAAGAAAATAAACTCAGAATTTCTAAACCTAACAAATCTGACATTCAAGTATAGAGACACAGAATGGCTTTAGCACTTGAGATGAAATAATGGGACAGTCCTGAGAAATTTTTGAAACTATTGCTAAAGCGGAAATATTAGCTGTATGTCTCTCAGAGACCATTCAGATAAACAGAAGCTACCTTCTTTCATACAAGCCTGACTTTTTTGTAAGCACAACTTTCAGTTATTACATGTTGTGGGCTGAAATGTGTCCCTTCACCCAAAATTCATGTCTCCTAAACCCCCCTCCCAATACTTCAGAGTATGACCTTATTTGGAGATAAATAATGCAGAAGAGTAATTAGGTTAAAATGAACCCATAGAGATGGGCCTTAGTCTAATCAAATGTATACTTTTAAGAGGAGGGAATCTGGCCACAGATACATACAGTAGGAAAATGATGTGACAACACAGGGAAGAGGTAGCCGTTCACACGGCAGAAGGGAGAACCTTCCCTCACAGGCCTCAGGGTGAACCAACCCAAGCTCTGAGCTTGTACCTGCAGCTTCCAGAACTGCAGAAAACTAATTTCGATTAGTTAAGCTGCAAGTCCATGGTACTTTAATATGGTTGCCCTGGCAAGCTAATAAAATGTGGTTTATTTAATGCCACTGCCCAAAAATATGGCTCAAATTGCAGCTACCAAAGACATTGACTGAATAATTGCATATAGCACAGGACTCACCGGTAAATCTTCAGCCCACATAACACTATGTAGACAACAAATATGCATCACTATACATGGCCAATCACACCATTTCTTACACGATCTGTCAGTAATTGGACACTACACATTTCAGATTCAATTCAAAGCAACTCAGTAAGTTGTGTTAATTGCATTGCATTATTTCTTACATGATAAAACCATGTGGTGTTTTACAGGAAAATGAAAAGTGGAAAGATAGAACTGGCCAACAAATTAGAAGGTATCGAGAAAACAAACAAACAAAAAATCAAATGGAAATAGGAATGTGCTTATAATCTAATGGATGGAAATGACCTAGAGGAAATGACCTGGGAAAAATCCTTGACATTAAAGGAACGCAGAGAAATTTCACAACACCAAAAATGCAAAGGATAAAATGTTGGATCTAATCCAGACTTAGAAAAGCATATGATAACTTGCAAGGTATAGAAAAGATGCATATTTCATATGAAAAATCATCTCAGCTACTGGGAAGCTGTTGTGATTTTCAGAATGTCAAGAAAGTTCCCAGTATCTATCATTAATGCAACAAAGCAGATGCCTCTCAAGGGTTTGCTAGGAAGCTCTTGTGAATATCACATCTGCCTATGCATCTGGCGACAACTGACGGCAGTCTGTAATAGCCTACTATGTGCCACCATTTAAATCTCTTGCAAGAACCTCTCTTTGGCAAGCTTTAATTGAGAAACATTTAGGAAAGGGGATTCTGGGTTACTGTTCTGTACCTTCTTTCCTGTAACACAAAGAAATCCTTAAAATATTTTGAGAGCTGTTATTCTAAAATCAAGCATGCTGAGTTTAAGGCAAGAACATTACATTAGAAAACTGTGGGATGCTTATGCTAATAATGCATTTCTTAACAAAGATTATGAAAATCTATGTGTGAAATAATATAGCATTCATTTTCCTATGGCAAAAAAATAGCAGAAAATAAAATGAGAAAGATGAAACATATGTCAATAGTGAAGGTTTTAATTCACTCTCTCAGACCATGATAGTTCCAAGGAGACAAAAAAACAAACTTCCGTAGTTTAATAAAGGAGACTTAAGTGATAAATATTGAACTAGACCTATTAATGGCATGAAAAGGACTAATATTCAGTCTTTTCCAAAATGGTGTTTTGTTGGTGATTGTTTAACAATTGTATGAATATACTAAACAATCCATGAAATTGTGTACTTTCAATGCTGAATTGTATGGTATTTAAATTGAACATTGACTAATGGGTTATAAAGTGTGGCAACCACGTCCATTGTTGCTGAACCACTGACTCACCGTATGGATAGAGATATTGGTCAACTTTGCAGCCCCTTCAGTTCCTATTGGATATTTGGTTCCGGTCTCTAATTTCCGGACCTACTGTGTGTTCAGTCTCCTGAAGGAGGACTTTCACTCTTGTTGCAGTTCATCTGCACTATTGAAGAGGTGGTGGAAGACTGAAAGAGATCTATCTTGGATTCTGGTTTGCCCATTCTCCCTTCCCTCTTTTAGTAGACATCTCCCTTTCTGAGCTGTCTGCACTGCTATGTTCAAGGCGAGTACAAGACTCAGAAGCATCCAATGTATAGAGATCTGTTTACCAGTTCCTGTAACCACACACCATTTAAAAATTCCTATAATGAATGTAATATTTGTAGTGCTCCTGTTCTTGGTGTTTCCATACTGTCTCTGACATCTATCTTCCTGAATGATAGGCCTGGCCACTGGACTCTCTCACAAAGCCAAACTATATTATTCTCTCGGATATAAATGCTTCCAGCTCTTTTACCTTCTATCTTACGGTAATATTCTCTCAAAGCAACAGCTTGTAACTAAGCAGCTTCATCTTGCCACTCCCAATGTATTCTATGTCAATTCCATGCTCAGCTGTGCTCTGTAATATAATTAGGAATTTGTACCTATAAACAATGCTCCTGCTCTTGATGAGCAGATGATTAGGCTGTTTCCAAAACCTGTATTTCACAAACTCAAAACTATAACGCAGAATCATCTCCTCCCTAGACAGAAAAACCATGTTTTGAGAAATCAATATTAAAAGAGTGCCTACATTGTGTTCATCACTTCTTCTCATTTACACCTAACAACTTTGTAATATGCATATTATTATGGACATTTTGCAGATGAAAAACCTGAGGTTCCGGGAGCTATTCCTGGAAAATCAATGACGCTAGTGTACATAACTGAGAACAGACTTGATGTAGTCTCTCCCTGTGGAAAGCAAGTTAAGGGACTCAAACACTCTCAATCTCTTTCTCTCAGGCCATCACATCTTTTCACTCTGTGAAAAGTGAATGTATTCTCTTTGACAGCACTTGGGATTTTCCCAAGACTGTGGAGCTGCTGCTGGCACTGCAGGATTACATATTCTTGCCCTTCCCCTTTTCTCCCCCCTCCAAAAAAAATAACTCTTCCCGAGGCCCCCAGGAATGAGGTCTGACTGAACTGACTAAGTTGTCTCTTCTGGGCTGATCACTAGGACAAGAGGAGTGTTGTAAATGATCCAGCCTCATTCAGGAGCTCAGCACATGTGACAAGAGCAGGGGGGGATCCAAATAGAAAAAGACTTCATTTTAGATTCAACCATGAAGACCCCATGAAGCGAAGGTTGTTGCAGGAGTGAGAATAAGGGTGTTAGTAAAGTGCACTGAGAGTTTCCATCACCACAGTAAACAGAGATGCTGGCATCAGCTGCCTTGTTTAGAGGGCACCATTTAAGTGCCATTTGTGTAATTAAAGTTCTGAAAAGAACAAAGTCTTTCTATAATCACTTGACCCCAAGGGAGCAATATTATCTTGTTTAAGTGGGCATTATTGGTGACCACATTTTGTACCTCAATTGTTCTCTACTCTCATAAGATTTCTCAATCTATTAATGTTTCTATCTGAAACGAGAATTGCGTCCATCAATTGCTTAAAATACACAATACAGAGTCCTGAGGCAGAGTGGAAGTGTGGGACTATTTGTTGCCACGCTTCCTGATTCTCACACCAATGAAAATCTGCTAATGTCTCTGCTAGTTTAGGAAGTACATTTATCATGGCAGCCTGGTACAACGCCTAGCAATGATCAACACAAGCCTTCCACAGACAGAAAGAGGAGATAACTCTCTGGGGAATTACTTAATATCCTCTGAGATATGGTGTCTTCTTTCACTTAAGAGCTGCTATTTTCTTGGCCTGAAAGACAATGGAAAATCACAGCTTGGTGGAAGAAACGATGAAAATCAAGTCAAAAGCACTCAATTTCTCTGTGTTGAAAAGTCCAGTCTTGCTATTCCAAAGAAAATGGCCAATAAACCCTTGAGTTACTTGGCCCCATTTTGTGAGCAGTAAAAAAAAAAAAAAAATTGCAGCGCTGAGAGCAAGTAACACCACTCGCTCATATAGCAAATCAAGCTAGAATCGCACGTCACATCAATGAACAGCTGCCTGATGTGAATCTTCTGAGGAGCAGTTCTTTATAAACAGAGAAAACACGAAAGTGGTAGAAACTGATGATTTATCAAAGTAACATTCTCTTATCAGACTTTCAGAAAAAAATCTGCAGTCAATGGGTAAATCATAACTTTTGAACAAGAGATCTCCAAGCCTGCAGGAAAGAGGGTGTATACACTGAAGGTTAAAGCAAAGTTTGCATCACCGTTGCCTTTTAATGAATCAACCACCACCTACCTCTGAAAACATAATAGCACTCTGGAAGCCCATGTTTGACAGTTTCGAGACAGAATCTGCACGTTCCTTCTGTCCTGATGAGACCTGTTATCTCTTTAGAGAAGCTCAGTGGCAAAAGGAGCTTTGTGACTTAACCAGAACTGAAAATGAAGGTATTGAGTTAGGACTGTATTTCACCAGGGATCTAACAAAGGCCTGTGCTCAGGAATTCAAATAATTTGGAAGTATACTTACTCGCTCTCTCTTAAAAGTCTGCAGTTGTTTTTATTTTATTAAAATATACTTGATACATGATGTATACATTTAAGGTGTAGTACAACACTCTGATTTATTATAATATGACTACCATAGCAGCCATTGCTAACAACTCTTATCATGGCACACAATTATTTCTTTTTTTTAAATTTGGAATGCTTAAGATCTCATATCTTAGCAAGTTTGATGATTATAATACAATATTATTATCCATACTCATTACAACTTGCATTATATCTCCAGAATTCATCTAATAGTGGTATGTAAACATCATCTCTCATAATTCCCAATCCTTCAGGCCCTGGTACCACCATTTTATTCTGCTTTTTTTCATGTTAGGCTTTCTGAGACTCCACATCTAAGTCAAAGACCATCTCAAGTGTCCCACAATGCATACAATGGAATATTGTTCAGCCATGAAACAGAAGGACATCCTGCCAATCTCGACTGCGTGGATGAACCTTGAAGACATTATGTTAAGTGAGATCAATGAGACAGAGAAAGAAAATTACTGGAATCCTACCATTTTAAATTTGATCAGGAGTGGATACTGGAGATCACTGAGCTCTACACCTGCAGTCTGTAAGCTTAGTTCATTAACAAAATGAGAGGGGGAAAGGTACCAAGAGTAACGCGTTGTAGGCCCTCAGAGGAAATAAGCACAGCACCAAGTAAAGGTGGTAAGATGATGGCCTTGATCTGGTGGCTATGTCCAGGAGAAGGATAGGGCTGCCTTACGCGCTGGGAGTTAGGCTGTCAGCAAATGGTCATCTCATTTCCTGTGTACTCAGCTATGTGAAAGGAAGTTCAGAACAAACTAGCTGAGCTAGTTTCTTAGTAGCCTTTTCACCTGTCCTTAGATAAGGATATTTGTGTCAGAAAAGTGTACTTGAGATGCCACTACGTTTCTGAACCATCCTTTCTTTTGGTTGGCTTCATTTTTCTTTTCCCTTAGTTTCTTTTTTTTTTTTTTTTGAGTTTATTTTTAAAATCCCAGTTGGTCAAACTTTGAGGAAAAAGAGACCAAGGAAAGTTATTTTCAGTGTTTATTCATTGACCAGAAAGAAAGCGGGTATGGCTGGAGGAAGAGAGAACGATGCTGGGGAAGGAAGAAGCTCAAAGAGAAAGCAGAGAGGACTGAAGCGCCCAGTCTCTCCCATGAGCTTGGAGAAACTGCTTCTGGAGCATCTAACTCCAGCCTTGAAAGGCTCAGAGTGCGGGAGCCAGCAGTGGTGAGAACACTGGAACTGCGGTGGCAGGCTCACGTGAGCATGCCGGCTGGGACACATGATTTTCGCTCTGTCACTTCACCACTCTGATAAGCGTCCCCTTTGGAAAGAAACATAGATAACGCTGCCAAGCTGAAAACTGTATTCCGCATACTAAAAATAATATGGGTTGAGGTAGCTCATAGACAATAGGCATTCAATGGTGATGGTTAATTCTTAGGATCATTTTTTCTGGGTAGGATAGTGTTTCTTTTGAACGTGGTTTTTTAGTGTCTTGCACAGATCACACTTGGGGCCTCCTATTTGTCTTCGAACGTCAGTTTTGGACATTGGTCTTCCATCTCCTTTTTCTCCTCGTAGAACTTCTCTTCCATCAGAAATTACAATTACAGCCTCCTGAGGGCTGCCTGCACGCCCGGGGCCCTAGCCATCCAAGCTCCTTTGCCAGCGGGGAGCAAAGGGGGTCAAGGTTCCTGGGTAAGCCTCCTAAGCCAGGTGAGCCCAGGAGGGGGGATAGGGTGGGGGTTTTGGTGGCCCCACCCACTAGCAGATGGCTGCTGCACGGGGCAGCCATCTGCAGCCTGGATCGACGGAGCCATGTTGCCCCCTGCTTCTAGCCCTAGGGGAGCATGGAAGGGCCCAAGTTCAGCCATCATGCAGGGAGCTACCAGCCGGGGGTGGAGGGGGCTTCAAACATGCACAACACAAATCCCATCTTAGAACGGGTGAGGGATCATGAAAAAATCCAGCCCACAAGTCTGAGCTGGACACAGCAGATGGACAACCGATAGAACCAGTGCATGCGCGACAAGAGGAACAACTATAGAGACACGGTGTCACCATGTGCACTTATGCACTCACCGGGCCAGGAAGACCCAAGACCTCATTTCAGAGATGCCTTCTAGGAGAGCAACACCCCTTCCCCACACTACAGGAGAGGAGAAGAAGAACAAAGATGGGATAATCGGTCCCACACCAAACTGCAAACTGAGGCAGAGATCATTTTCAAAGGCCATTCACAGATGCCTGTATTCACAGAGGAACTTCTTCACCGACACTAGCTGGGGGTGAGACCCCCTAAATTTGACACCAGAGCCACAAGGTAAAGCAGCAAAGCAACGGAGATGGGATTGGAGAGGACAGCCTGCAGCAAGAAAACATGGACAGATCACAGATGAATACAGACTGGCCGCCCAACGCAAACTTAAGACTGAAAACCTATCAGCAAGGCTCGCCTGGTTCCAACAGCACAGTCCCTCACCCAGTGAAAGGACACGGCCACAGGAAAGAAAGTGACTAATGGACTTAACACAGACTAGTAAACAACAAAGAGAGGGGTTTGAGAGAATGGAAGGGGCACCAGAGGGAGGAGGGAGGGGGAGGTATCCCAAAAACCACTTACCAAGGTTGTGATCTATAGAACAAAGTAAATAATATTAAAATATATATATATGGTCTTTATTGAACAAAAAAGATAGAAATTACAATTATCTGTCTTCATTGTAATCTGTGGGTTTCCTGGAAAGATTCACAGTAGAAATGACATGCCTATCACCCACAGAAATGAAATCTGAACTATCCTGTTGAGCTGGAACTAAATCAACTTTCTCCAGAATGAAGCATAATCCTTATTAATACACTTTGGCTGCTGTTCATCATGCTTATAATTGTGGCTGATACATTTATTGAAATATTTCCATCTAATTGGACACTCTCTTCCCAGTTAGCATGCTAGGTAACCTCTCCCTAGCTGGTCTTCTAAGAGTGGACGGGGGGGGGGGGGGGAAGAAAAATGCCAAGAAATCTCTAGGCTGATTCTCACAGTATTTTGTGGAAAACCCCAGGAAAAAATTCTCTCAGAAAAAAAGGATATTGTCTATCATCTCTATAAATTAGTAGACTTTGTATTATAGATAACTTAAAGATTTACAGACAAATCGAACAGAAAGAATTTCTCTCTCACTTTTTCTATGCTGTGAAAATCCAATGTTGAACCATTTCAGGCGAGAAGTTTGTCTGCTCTTTTCACTCTTGAAGAATTTGATTTCAATTTCAAATCTGTTCCAAATCAAAATGGCATTTAATAATCACATATGACTGCCTATTATGGGCTTATCAAAAGCGTGACTTTGCACTACTGATAGCCAGTTGCAAAGGAGGAAAGGAAGAAATAAAAGTAGGGTTTGCAGTTCAATTTTTTAAAATTGCATTCATTTTATTGAGATAACACATGTTAAAATACTGTACATAATTTAGGAGTCTATATTACAACTTTACAGATGGATGTTACCACCAATATCTATCTTTGTAACACATATTTCCATTATGATATTTTTGATGGTTCACTAATCAGCTGAATACATTTTATTTTACAACTGTTTTATTTTTTTTGAAAGTGGATATGTCTTTATTAGCATTACTCTTAAATCATCAAATTTCAGATGACAAAAAGTTATGTTTCACAAATTTAAGGATTTGCCGTTCAGAAAAAGAAAAACATCCAAGGAAGATTTTCATGAACCTGCCTGTGCCAATAAAAACAGCAATCTCGCCGGGCACGGTGGCTCTTGCCTGTAAGCTTCAGCCTATGAAGCGACCAGGGCTATGGATCACGGTTCGAGTCCCGCCTGAGGCCCGTAGCAAGACCTACTTCCAAAAAAATAGCTGGGCATGGTGGCGCGCACCTGTAATTCCAGCTACCTGGGAAGCTGAGGCTGGGGATTGCTTGAGCCTGTGGTACCCCAGGCAACATGAGCCTGCAGTACCACGGGCAATATTAGCGAGACCTAGTCTCAAAAAAAAAAAAAAAAAGAGCAATCTCAGTTCCCCTGAGCGAAACAGTCACTTCCCCTGGAAACAACCCAAACGCTCCCAAAGTGACAAATGGTTGGAAAAGTTGTGGTCTATTTACACCATGGAATATTATTCTGCCATCAAAACGAACAAATATGATGCATTTGTGATAACATGGATGGACCTAGAGAGAATCCTATTAGCAGAAATAAGTCAGAAAGAAAAAAGACAGAAACCAGATGGTCTCACCTACAGATGGGGTACAGGAATAACAAGCAAAAGGTCAAGAAAAAGTCAAAATAAGCTAACAGAACAGAGGTAAGCAGCTAGGGAGTGGGAGGGGGGGGGAGAAATCAGAAAAGGGAAGAGCACAAGAAGATCAAGATGAAGGTTCATGGGTAATAAGGTGGAGGGAGAACGCTGAGGAGTGCCGTGATGTCATAGATATATACAAAATAAGTAAATAACAAAATGATCGATTTGAAAGAGTCACTCCCCCTGGCAAAGCTGCAGAGTGAAGGACTTGATAGTTCGGTGCTGCTCCACCCTCACTGCCCCATTTTGCAGCCTTCCAGGACGTTTTCTGGTCTCTCTGAGGCTGAGTGTGCAGACTGGTTTGTGGAATGTAAACACACTTTCTCCCATGAGGGTTTGCCGGAACTTGACTGCTCACTGGAGAACCGTGACTGGGGATGTGTGTGCCTCCGCTGCCTGGGAGTGTGTTGGTGGATTTCTTGCAGATAGAGACTGAATGGCTGATTCAATATTTTTACTGATTACTAGGAAATTCGCATTTTCAGTGTTTTTTAAAAAATAATAGGTTGTTTTCACTTTTCCTCTTGGCCTTTTGTTTCTTTTCCCTCTATCCCATCTATAAGTGAAACCACCTAGTTTCTGTCTTTTTCTTTCTGACTTGTTTCTGCTAATAGGATTCCTTCTAGGGCCATCCATGTTACCTCAAATGCTTTAAATTTGTCATTTTTAAAGAATAATATTCCATTGTGTAAACATACCACAACTTTTGGATCGATTCATCAGTTTTAGGGCATTTGGGTTGTTTCCATAACCTGGCTATTGCAAATAGTGCTGCGATAAACACCCGAGTACAGGTGTCCTTTTGAATGAGCGTTTTTGTAACCTTTGGATAGATTCCCAGAAGTGGGATTGCTGGATCAAATGGTAGTTCCATTTTCATTAATTTGAGGGTCCTCCACATAGATTTCCATAGTGGTTGAATCAGTTTACATTCCCACCAGTAGTGTAAGTTGTTTTTTTCTCTCCGCATCCACACCAGCATCTGTTGTTGCTATTTTTTTTTTTTTTGGATATGTGCCATTCTTGCTGACGTAAAATTGTATCTCATTGTGGTTTAACTTGCATTTCCCTGATTATTAGTGACGTTGAGCAGTTTTTCATGTGCCTTTTGGCCTTTTGAATTTCATCTTTGGAGAAAAGTCTTTTTAGCTCTTCTCCCCATTGTTTGATTGGGTTTTTTGTTTTATTTTTAAGTTGTGGGAGTTTTTTTTGTGGATCTTTGTTATCAGGCCCCTATCACTTGTATGAAAAGTGAAATTTTTTTCTTATTTGGTTGGGTAACTTTTTGTTTTCGTTATTGTTTCTTTTGCTGTCCAGAGCATTTTCGTTTCATGCAGTCCCAGCTGTTTACATTTTCCTTCATTTTTTAAGTATCTGTGAATGTGTCCTGATGGAGGTTTCTAACGTGTAAGTCTTAAAATGTTTTGCCCATATTTTCCTCAATGTATTTTATGGTTTCAGGTCTTACATCCACCTCTTTCATCTTTTTTGTGTTGGTTTTTGTACATGGTGTGAGGGAGTGGTCTGGCTTCATTTTTTATGAAACACTTTTGAAAATTCTTGCTTTTGAAGGAAAGTAACCATTTCATACACATTGACATGTCTGTGTGTACACAGTTCTTAAAAGGTTTAAAATCATCAGCTCCATCTACAGTTAAATTCATTTCTTCATTCTAAATGGTTTGGATTTTTGGTTTTGTTTCCTCTCTCTCTCTCTCTCTCTCTCTCTCTCTCTCTCTTTCTGGCTCCTGTCTCATTTTGATCTGTATTTCCATATTTCCAGTCTTTGCTCTATTGTATTTCATTTTTTAATTCAATTATTTAAACTTATTTCTCTATTTCTTCCTCCCTTTTCCCTGTTTGTGTATTTATTTCATCCTTTATTATTTCCCTTGGTTTTAATCCATTCTTCTTCAAATGTTTTGTGTTGCTCATTTGTTCCCTAATTTTAAGCCCTTCTTCTTTTCTGGTTTATTTATTTGCACGTACAAATATCCCTCCCATTACATTATGCTAACTGAAATAATACAAACACAGAAAGACAAATACTGTACGATTTCACTTATAGGTAGAATTATAAAACAATCAAACTCATAGAAACAGACAGTTGAAAGGGTGGTTTCCAGGGCCTAGGGGTGGAGGAGGGCAAGGCATGGGCAAGGAGTAGTTTCAGTTTTGCGAGATGAATAAGTTCTGAAGCCCTAATGTCTAGCAATGTGAATATTCCAATAGTACATATTGGAATACTATGTGCATATTAGAATATTCCAATAGTACTATTGGAAACAGTGCTTGTGTCCCAGACAGCCTCGCATTCTTCTCTGATAATACTGTGTCTTAAAAACGTGTCTATTCTGGGAAGCCATCACAGGAAGCTGTCCTGTCACACACCTTATCTGCTGACTCAGTAACAGTCGCTTCCCCTTGAAACTAATGAGCTTGCCTCTGGAACACCAGCACCGTGTAATGATCAATTTCTAACACGCCCTGTGATGCTTAGCTTCTTAATAAACAGCCAGAGTGAACAGTTGAGAGCAGAACAGATCTAAGACTCTCTCCCAGCCCTGCCCTGTTTGACTTTCATCTCCTTTCTTCATTCTTGATTATCGCCCACATCACCCAGCTTTGGGGCGTGCCCCGGCTGGCCACGCAGACACTGACAGATATTTACATTTATTGTGAACACAGATCTAGTTGGATTTACTTCTGTCATTTTCTTTTTTGCATTTTTTTCTTTTCTAGACTCATTCTTTGCTTTAGTCGGCCTTCCCTGCGTTCTATTTACTAATCCTCTCTTCTTTGCTTCCTTTATCCCCCTCAGCTGGTATTTTAGCTTCTAGTCTTAGGACTTAAGTGATTTAAAGTCTAACTTCGCCCGTGTCTCTAGCCTCCTAATGGACAATAGAGAAACTTTAGGGCACTTTATGGAAGTATTTTCTTTCATTCTTAGATGTCTAGGATTCTATGTCTACTTCATTTTATACTCCTTTAAGCACAGTCCCGATTATTTAGGCACTCCAAGCTTAAATTCCCCACTTATTTATCAATTTCTTTTTCACTAGTATGGGTTACATCACACCTTTCTTCTGAATTCAACTTCTATATTGATGAAGTAATTCTATTAATAGTGATTCCAGCAAATGTGGGTGGCTGGTGAACCTTACTTCTTCATTTCTTTTAAAGTATGTTAATTTTTTGCATTATAAATCTGCTAATTATGAAACATTACATTGAAAATTACATTCTTCCATTACCTGAAGTAATGATGTCATCATCTTCTGTCTTCTATCACTGTTTTTTGAGATGCTTACAACCACTTAGTGATCTGTCATCTCTTTTTAGGTGATCTTCCCTCCTCTGCTTCTTCCTAAGACTTTCCTCTGGCTGTTGCTCCACAGTTTTACTATCCTATATCTAAGAGTGATCTCAGTTTCATTGATTCTCTTATAATTCACTGTACTTCCAGAGTGTGAACATTATCATAAATTCTAGAAAATTATTTGAATAACATCTCATCACTTGTTTCTCTATCTCCTGTGTCAGGAACTTCTATTAGGTATATACTGAAATGTCTCATATCTTCCACATGTCTATCTCTTTAACATTTTCTTTTTTTATATATATTGAATAATCTTTATCTGTCTTCTGGTTCACAGATTATCTACAGCTGTGCTCAATATAATATGATTTTAATTTCAAAGACCATACTCATTTCTGAAAATGTTATTTCATTCCTTTTTATATATACTTATTCATATTGTCTTACTCATTATGGCTTCAATTCCAAGTAGTTTTTAATGATCATAAACATTTATTTTATAGTCTTCAGATTATTTTTAAATGGAGAGATGCACCGGGGGTAGGGGAATGAAGTTTCCATTTTGCTCTGTCTGCTGATAGTTGCTCATGATGTTTTGAAATTTGCGGTTGTGAGTTTTTTTGCCTGTAGAATTGTGTTGGAAAAAAGTGTGTCGCCTGAGCTGCAGCCCAGCCCTTCAGCCTGGAATCGCACTTGGCCATGCCCAGACACAGCAGCAGCTCATTTCCGACATACACAAATACCGTGACCTGGAGTTTTTTGTAGAATTGGTAGAATGGCTACAAAGTAACTTTCTACCCAAGCTGTCATGTGGCAGGAAGTTAGGGTGGAATTGCTGAGACATTTTGAAATTTTTCTATCCAGAGACAGACATAAAGATACAAAATTTTTCCTCTAAAAGTGCCAGAGCAGCAGGGAGCCTTGATTTGTTTTGTGTCATTTGCCCGGAACTCATCATTAAGGTGAAGATGTGATTCTTCAATAGCCCTAGACTTAAACTGGCTTCTTACTTTAAACGACTTCTCTTGAATGAACCTAAGACCTAATCTCCTGTCCTCAGGGGGATGTCAAAACCCATCCCCTAAATTATTGATACTCATAACCCTTTATCATTCCTTTCCCTACAGTAGTTACACCAATAACCCATGTACTTACTGTTGTTTTCTGCTATCCCTTTATTTCTGACACCAAAAATTATCTCAGCTATGTGCCTGAAATAATTTTATTGCCCGAATTCAGCATTACTAAGTATTCACTACAATGTCATTCCTTTTTCTACCACCTTCCTAAAATCTGAAACTATTTTTGGATATCTCTCCTTCACAGAAAGCTTCTCCAGGTTTCAACGAGAGTGAAGAATTCACAGAATGTATAGTAGGGGTATTCCAGGTATTTCTAACAGAATATTCAACAGTATAGAATTTAAGTCTACTCTGTTTTCTTGTCTACTGTGGTTTGTTTTGGTGACATAAGGGTGAATAGAGGAAGCTTTCCTAGGTGTCAATGGTGGTGGCTATTTTACAGTATAGTAGACTGTGCATTTATCTGGCATAAAACTGATGCCACCTAAGATTTAAACAGTGAAACATCAGAATCCAATCTGTGTCACATGGCTGTTGCTCCAGTTTCTCTGGGGCTGTGGGGAATATGAGAACATAATGGTGGGGCAAGCAATGACACTACCACCAGAGTTCAGGATGGGGTGGATTTTTTCACCATCCTACTTCCAGTGCCACAGCTAGAATGCTGGGTTTCTGCAGAGCATGCACAAGCACCACTATTTCCCCAAATGTTGAACAAATGTGGTATGTGTATGCACTCTACAAGCCATTAATTACTGCCTAATTGATTTGCTAAAGCAGTCTGCTATTCCATAGCTTCATGCCAGCTACATCAAGCGCTTATGAAGCATACAAATCTTCCCAAAGGCACAAAGAGAAATTGAAGTTAACATGAATAAAATATAATGTTATCACAGAGACAACCAAAGTCGGAAGAGTGGCTGTAGGCTGGTCGTTGGAGAGGGGTTCGCTCCATCCTGGAATCCCTCAGGAGACTGCATAGTGACACTGGCCCACTGTGCCACTCAAATACTCACTTGCGTAGACAGTTAGCAAGTTCTATCAGTGTGTTAGTAGGGTGCCAAGAGTTTTCCCTCCCCTCAAGTTACTCTAAGACCTAAAATGAAATCTCTTCTTATATAAAAACTTACCGTCTTCCTTAAGGAAGCCACAATAAACTGTTTCCAGAGAAGAGAGACTGGCTGTCATGGGGAGTCTGTTTTCTGAAACTCCCATCACTCCTCTAGTGACTGCCTTTCAGCATACTCTCAGGCGTGCCTTTCCTAAACAATTCCCTTAGTTGTCTGATGGCACAGAGAGCTGGCAGTGTCTCAACCTGTTTTAGTCTCTCAAGCAGCACCGAAGACAGGTGGGCTCCACACTGGTTGGCTCTGAAGGAAAAAAGATAAATAAAAATAATCCCAGGTGGGCACAGCATGACATTCTCTTTCAAATATTCTGCACTTAGAGTTTGCCAAATAGTTTAAGAGCATTTTCTACCTTATTTGGACAAGGTTTTTCAGAGCAGACAATATGTGTAGTTGAAATGAATAGGATAACAGATTGATAAGACATTAATAATTAGTAAGCAGGCTACTTAGAACACTGTCCATATATTGTTTATTCAACTAAGAGAAGTGTGACTGTTTTATTTTTCCTTTTCTCATCCTTATCTATCCCACTCATGGTTTTCAAGGTTCATATCTGTGCTCATAAACCTAGCAGCAGTCACTGTTCCAGCCATCTCTTACTACTATAAAGTCTCTAAAATGAAAAGTACTAATAACTTGCGGCACAGCTATCAACAATAATCCAAAAACTAGCTTAAGGAAACATGTACCTACAATATAAAATAAATACATTGCAAAAAAATTAAACTTTATATATTATAGAACATTTACTTTTTTGTACTATCATAATTTTATTATTATTTGTGTTAACCCTCACATAAATCATAAATTTAATTATTCTCAACACCATGTTGCATGTTGCATTTACAAAAAAAAAAGCACAACTTATTTACAAAGCAAACACAAAGAGTTATATCTCATTCAAATTACTTTAAAGCTATCTACCCTAAAATCTGCTCAATTCATTTTAGTTAAATCTTTTAAATTTAAAAACTCACTTAATGTCTAAGCTGATAATTACTAAATATTAATAATATCAATATCTCTTAAGTAAACAAACAAATAAAAAAGATGCCAACGGCTGTGAGCTAAAACCAGTTAGGACTCATAATAGAATAAAAACACTTCATTCTACTCTTATCTGTCTTCAAAACACTAAAAATAGAAATAGCATAATTAACTTCCGGTGGGCAGCAGTGTTGCCATTCCTCCAATATTTACGCTAAAAAACCTTCCTTAAGAAATTACAGCAAGTTAATAAGTAAATCCCCTGCCCCCAAGTATCCCACAAGAATTATTGTTTTGCCTAATCTAATTTTGCCTCAGCCACTTTATAACTTTGTCTAAAACCTATAAACAAGAAAAACACTTATGGGGGACATTAAATTGTTAAATAATACATGCTTTCATTCAGCCCCAGCATCTATAGCTGTGCAGTCTCTCTCATTTGTCCTTCCTCATACGTAGCACCCCAGCTCTTTACAATGAACACATAATTTTTTCCCTTCTGATTTAGAATGATAGCCTAGTTGCCTTTAGATATGGGCATTGTGTCAACAACTGGAAGTTTTCTTAAGAACATTCTACCAGCAGCACTGAGCACTTCCTCCCAGAAGGAAGACCCTGGCAAACTTGGCCAGTTATGATGACCATGGAGAAAATCAGGTGTCCACAGGTCAAGTTTGTATGACAGTCCGTGTTTTCAGTGGGTGCAAAGATATTGCTAGCCTAGGATTTTTTTCTGCCTTTTCTGGAAAAGTTGTCTTCTACAAATGCCATCCATTGAGAGGGTGAGCTATCCTGTGCGCATTCATTTAGCATATACGTATTGCACTCTGGACATTGACCATACTCCAGAAGCAGTTCACCAGGATAGTTTAGAGCAAGAACGCTGGAGTAGGGGAGTCAGGCGAGGCTAAAATTCTGCCTCTGGTAATAATTGCTCTGTGACCTTGGGTAATTTGCTTAATCTCTATGCTTTGCTCTTTTCATCTGTAAATTGGAGGGTAGGAATACCTCTTGGAGCTATTTGTTAGTCAGAGCAAAGTCAGAAAATGATTATTATTTTCATTTTTTTATATATGTCAAAGATATGAGCAACCTTTGATGGGCTTTGAATACAGGAGTAATTCCATATGACTTACAACTCAACAGAGTTATTCTGACTAGTGTGTTAAAAGTACATGGTTTGATGACATGTAAGCAGTGGGTATTCATTAAAATTAATCACTTAATAGATAGTGCTTAAAAAACTGCACAAAACTAAAACACTGGTTATAAACACTGGCCATAGCCAGACATTGTGTTAAGCCCTGAGGATATGACTGCATCCCTGTTCTCCACTGAGAGAACAGACATCTGAACTTGCATAACCATACAATGTGGAAAGCATTTTGGCATGCAATTTCAGGGGTTCTGGGGACACCCCCCATGAAAGGGACCTAGGAAATTCTCAGGCAAGTGAGGGATGACTTCTTAGAAGTGGTAATTGGAACTAAGATCTCTAAAGGGTGATTGGAGTTAAGAGACTGCCTGTACACGTGTGGGAATGTGTGCTCTTGTTGTGTTGAGTAGAGATTTCAGGTAGTTAATTTCATATAGAAAAACCTAAAGGAGCTCTTGAGATAATGGACCATAGGTGAGGAACCCTCTGGCTGTGATCTGGCGTTAGCATAGCATGTGGCACAGGCTGCTGGGAGGAGGGGGTAAGAGGACTGTGGTGGAGACTGTGAGTTTGGGTGTAGGGGAATATGTAAGAATAAGGGTAGCAAATGAAAATAGAGAGGTGGATAGATCATTCAAAGCTTTATGAACATTGTGAGAACATTCAAACTCTGGTTAACCTTTAAGAGTTTGAATCTTGCCCAGGGAGCAAACCAGGAATACTTGAAGAAGTCTAAGCAAAGAAATTATGTAGCTATTTTGTAGCTATTTTGCCAAGCCTAAGGGGTTCATAGCTTGGCAAGCATGCATCAGCTAAATGACCACACCAAGTCGAAGATTCAAAGAGTTACATTACTTGAATCAAGTAGGGAGGCCATCATAGGGCCATCAGTGCTGCTAAAACACTGTCTTGCCTTCCTAAGAGAGTTGGAATTTGATGCGGATCCTCGTTATTGGGGCAGGGCAGAGCCAGGGCCAAGGTGAAACATCTGTAAGCTCGTGCAGGTGCAGTGTAGATTCATGATCACATCATGTTGCTTCATGGATCATATGTTTGGAAAATGGTAGTCAAATGCCCCCTGTGGGTGGGGGTTTTATTCTGCAAATGGATGTTAAAGAACTTAAGGCAATGTTAGCTCATTGAATGTTCTCTCTCTATACATGTAGTTAACCATTTGGGCCAGGATGGATGCCTGATCCTTAATCAGACAGCTGTAAGGGTCCATAGAAATAATACGATTTTGTTTGGTAGCCCTCTGGTTAATAGCTATTTTTGAGTCATAGAAATATCATTTCAGCTGAAGTATGAATGATCTGTTCATTTATTCAACGAATGTTTATGGAGTATCTACTGTGTGCAGGGTTCCATCCCACGCCTTGGAGTTACAATGAAATGAAAAAAAAAAATACCTAATTGTTGTAGATTTCAAGTGGGAGGAGAAAGACTATAAGCCTAATGATAAGCTTGTATAGTATATTATGTAGTAGTGTATATAATCATTTATATAATGATGGGGATTATGACTGCTGGGGCAGGCTTGCACTTTTAAATGGCCCTCATTTGAAAAACTGACATTTCAACAAAGCCTTTATTGACAAAGTGAACATGAACCTTGTGTCTGTAAGAGAAGGATTGTTCCAGTCTGAGAGATACCCCATGAATAGGCTCTGAGGTAGAAGTGTGTCTTACATTGTAGTCTGAAAGTTAAGGAGAATAGAAAGTTGTAGAAGGGTGCTGAGGCAGTAGAACATGCAGCAAAGACCTAATGAGGGGGTGTGGAAGTTCTCTAGGCCATTGCAATATTGCCTTTGGACTGTTGGACCTTTGAACAACCTTGACTATAGGAGTCAATCAGATTTTGATTTCAACAGAGCCTTTTCCATAATGACTGCATGTTGAGACTACACAGTTAAAAATAAATAGCATGATGACAATTTAGCAGATATCAGCGGCAAGCCTCCTGCAATAATGCAGGTGACAGATGAGGGTGACTGTGATTTCTGTGGCAACAGTAGGGCCCACCTACCATGTGTATGGTGCTCAGGGAAAGAGTTGAAATGGAAACTCCGAAATGTTGAATGCAATATAGCCTAAATCTAAATCTAGTTTCTAACATTCTCTGCCTCCACAATGAAAATCTTTAATGCATAAATATATGCTTTTTATATTGCTAAACATTGAAAAATATCAAGTATCTGAATATATATTATTGTGTGTGTCTGAATGTTTTGTTGGTAGACTGACAAAGTATGATTAATAACATAAGACATATAATTCAGAGTTTATTTTATATCTATTCTACCAATTTTTCTTGACTTTATATCAGTAAAAGTATTTTGAATATCAAGATTATATATGCTATTTATTCTGTTCACAGTAATGTCAAATTTGATTTCCTTTTTGGACTCATTGCAGTATCCATAGATTACTATTAATTCCAATTTAGGAAAACTATCTTGGAGTCAGTAGCCACTGAAATGGTGGGTAAAACTGTTGATATAATACTTCAGCTCATAAGTGAACTGTGCATTTTACTTAGCCATGTGATCATGCTAATGCTGTTTGTTACCATGTACCTGCCAGTTTTATGTAATATTAGTACATTTGACAAATGCACATTATTTCAGATAATATTACAATACTTTACATTTTCATCATTTAGTTCTCTATGGTAGATGTAAATTTCACAAACACTTAAAGCACTATATAGATGCATACCGTCATTAAGGATTGGTGTGTGTATCATATGTCAACATTTAAAGAAATAACTTTCAAATGTAAACAAATATGAGTGGATAGGACCAAGCCTTCCTCAGCTGCCATGTCCAATTGTGGCAAATACTGAGCTAATAATTCATAGCTCCCTCCAGAACCGTGAACAGAAACACAGAGAAAGCAAGAAAATGGATGACTGCTGGGAGAGCATGCAACATGTATGCTGTTTGAGAGGAAGGATGTGATAAGTCAGGTGGTTCCTGCCATCTTTAGGACCTTCTCAAACTCTCCCCACACACCCATGTGGTGTCAAGTTCAGCAGCCACAGACACTTGCATTTTGAGCACATCTATATACCTCATTTTTTATTTTAAATAATTTATATATATATTTCACATCATTGTGATCCCTGGGGGTCACCCACCACCTCCCCTTCCTGACTACTCCAGCTACCCCCCCAGTTGTGTACTTTCATTTGGTTGTCCATATATTAGTGAAACCATTCGGTTTCTGTCTTTTTCCTTCTGACTTGTTTCTGCCAATATTTCTTCTAGGTACATCCATGTTACCAAAAAAATCATCAAATGTGCCGTTTTTAATTGATTCATAATATTCCATTGTGTATATGTACCACATCTTTTTCATCCAGTCATCTGTCTTGGGGCATTTAGGTTGCTTCCAAGTCCTTGCAATTATATTTATAATTTATAAGTGCTGCAGTGTCCCTTTGTACCCATATGGAGGTCTCCTTTGGGTAGATTCCCAGAAGAGCAATTGCTGGGTCAAATGGTAGTTCCATTTTCATTAGTTTGAGGGTCCTCCACACAGCTTTCCATAGTGGCTGGACCAGTTTGCATTCCCACCAGCAGTGTAAGAGTGTCCCCTTCTCTCTATATCCACGCCAGAACTTGCTGTTGCCGTTCTTTGGATGTGGGCCATTTTCACTGGTGTAAGGTGGTATATACCTCATTTTTATTGCAAGAGCACAGAGCAAGTTCTGTGTTTCTCCAGCACCTGACTGATACGTGCCAGGAAAGAGGACGCTGAGGCCAACAGATCAAATTTCACCAAAAGTTTGTTCTCACATAATGAAAGTACCCACTTGGTCCCTTGTCCCTTCTGATGTCTGTGTTGGGGACACGCAACCTCCTCAATGAGGTGGACCAAGACCAAGGGCTCTGGCATGAGGGATCCAAAGGGGGCAGATTCTAAATATATCTGAAGGTGCTGTCAAAAACAGGGCACTAACTGAGCTGGGTACAACAGGAGCGGGCTTTGGTGAGGGGGTTCAGGGGCTCAGGGGCTCGCTTAGAAGTTCCAAATGTCACAGATTTGAGAGCTGCTGGAGATCTGAGAGCAAATGTCAGGACGGTAGTTGCCTATCCAGCCTGCGCAGTCTGCATATAGATTTCAGGTCATTAGCATAAAGATGGTACAAAAGATGTGAGCTTGGAGGAGTCACCAAAGGAGTAGCTTCTTTTAGAGGAGACCTCGGCTAAGGGTCCCTGGATACTCCTCTATTGAAGCCTGCGAAGAAAGAGGAAGATGGCAAAGGAAACTGACTAGGAGAAACCCATGAGGGAAAAGAAAAGAAGGGAAGCGATCAAAGAAACCAGATATTTGAACTGGAAACTGAGGAGTGTTGTGCCAAGTGCTGCTGGGGAGTGTGAACGGAAACTTGACCTTTGACACCATGGGAAGCGCGAGGGAAGCATTTTCCGATGAAGTGGAGGGAGAAGAGGGAAAATGGAAGCAGGGAGTTGCATATACGAAATGTGGGAGCCTCAAGGAGTTTTGCTGCACTTTACTTCTGTAAAAACAGGAGGAAGAGCAACAGGTTCATCTGTGGATGAGAGTGCTTGAGTAGCATGAACAAAACTGCTAAAGTGGGAAAGAGTAAAGAGAAGAGTAAAGAGAAACACTCAGTCATCCCTTGGGTGAGTGAAAAGAAATGAGGACCGTGATCACGTGCCATTGAGAAAAAAGCATCATTGGGCAGTGACGTCATCATGGCACTGTCGTACTGGTCATTACACAAACCCAGGTGTACAGCCAGATGTCCATACTCGGGTCATAAGAGCCTACTGGCTATCTAGTCAATCTGTCACTGACCAAAATGCCATGAAATGACTGCAACGCACAGATCAAAAGGAGTGGCTTGAGGTAGAAGTAGGTAGAGGTGAGCTGCAGGGGCAGGGAGGGAGGCAGAGTGTGTGAGGCACAAGCTGAGAGGTGAGAAAGGACGGCATATGTGACAATTCTGTTACCACTGCAGAGTTTTTAATGATAGAGTGAGGAAGTCCATCAGCTATAATACAGGTGATTGGGGTGATTTTAGGTATTTAAAGAGAGGATGTAGCATGAAGTATGGATGCAGGAGAGTGGGAGGGCATGGATTACATCCAATGTCCATGCAGCATTACTCACCATGAACTTTGAGTGTTTCCAATAAGCGAGTTTGTCTGATTTTAAGCAGCCACATCCAACCGCAGCACTGTTAGCGCACAACAGCAGAGAGCTGAACTTAACCACGTTATTGGTTTTCCAAGAGAGCACAATAGGCTCAGGCAGCACAAGGGAGTTGACGTGCATGGAAAAGCCAGATGTTAATGTTTGACTTTGGACTTGAATCTTTGCAAGGCGGTAACAGTGGGCATGCGAGTTGCAAGATAGTGACAAAAGTCACTCATGTCCAGGTGAGATGGAGATTTAAATCTGTATAGGATAAAGAATCAGAAGGCAAACCAAGAGGTAGGTAGGAGATAGTGATGACAGAAATAGATGATGGAGCTTCTCGCTTGGTGAACATACTCAGAGAGGATGGATTTCCACTTGGAGCCCTTCCAGGCCTAGCCTTATGCATCTCTTCTCTGGTTGCCCGTCTGTATGCATGTAACATCCTTCATAGTAAGTTGGCAAGCATGAGTTTAAAAAGACATAAAGAAACAGATTCTGGAAGGGTGGGTCATTAGTTATGATCAAATGAGGGCTGAGCTCATAAAAGTGAGTGTCTGAGTAAGAGCAAAGACAAAATCACTGGAGGAGAAAGAACCAAGAAGAGACATTGGAATGTTGCGATCATTTATGCCTATTATGGAATTGCTAAGAACTAAGGCATTGGAGACAATGTCAATGGACTGGCAAGGAACATCTTGGGGGAGGTGATGGGGAGTTGCCTGAAGGCCATTAGGAATCACAGTAATGAATACAGTGAGTAACTTAGCCTGAGAACGTTCACTCAAAATGAACAGTTTTTAGAGAGGAGGAAAGGAAAATGGTGTGTACATTGTCAAGGGGAATGGAAGTGGGCAGTGCACAGCGATTTCTCTTCCAGGTGTGGTGTTAAGGGAGATGGTGGGGAACATGAAGACAGCACAGAAGTAATATTCTCAGGAGTGATCTAGGCTTAAGTTAGACCAAGTGGGGAAGAGAAATTTCAAGAAAGGAAAAATGAACATTATGGTGGATTTTACTGATGGTGGGAGGGGTGAGTTTCAGAAGCACAGCAGAACTTCTTCAGGAGTTGGTGGAAGAGCAGCGTGAGTATGTAGGTTATAGAGTGGAGGAGATGAATCCTGGGGCATTGGAGCTTCTTGCGGTAGCTTATGTACCAGTGAGAGAGGGCTAGTGACATGGTCGTGCTTCAAGGCAGACTGTGGTGATGACATAAATGTTGAAGAGAGTGGAATGATAAAGTGTCAGGACCAATTCTTGACCTGGGAAATGGCTGTAAGAGTGTGAGTTAGATTAGTCATTGCCATCTTGGTTTGATTTGGTTCACTGTGTACTTTCATGCTGTTTAGAGTGTTTTACTAGAAAATATCAATCCTTACTACCACTTTTTTAATGAGGACATGTGGGTGCACATGTGTGTATATATATGTGTGTGGTGCTATGGTGCCAAGTCAGTTATTCTTATTAATACTAATTAATCAACTCTAAAGGGAGCAATAGCCTTCTCTTAGAGTGTTACCTATGGGGATCTAGAGTAAAATATTGTGCCTATCTGGGAGCAGCTCACAAAAGTTCAAAGTAGAATGAGCAGAACAATGATCAGATTAATAATCATAAATATGGCATAAAAATAGAATAATATATTGTCCGTTTGATAAATTATTGCTCTTTTGGGTTTTCCTTCAATGACTGCATTTATTTTAATTTGCTTATTCATAACAATCCAATAAAAGTTACCTCTAGATACTAGCTGTCATCAGGCTCTTTCCAGTTCACTGTCCCAAACAATCTTGGGTTGTGCAACAGGGCATTAAATTTAATTCCTCCTTCTTAACACTGGAGTGCTTAGTGGGAAAAAGACTAAACTGGGAATGGTGAAAATGGCCTGCCTGACTGGTTATCTGTTGGCTCTCAATTTCCTCCCATATAAAATTAATGGGTTGCTCTAACTTGGGTGTGAGAGTGGCTTCCGACTTTAATTCACAAAGCTCTGATTGAGTGCTTATTATACACAAGGCATTCTAATAGAAAGTAGGATCAAGAAAGAGAACTTTTACCTCACACTCCACTGTCTACTAATGGGGCATGTACTTTTTGTAAGCAGATGATCAGGGCAGGGGAGACCCATTCTTGCTGAGCACCATCTTATTCCTGACAGGACATTTGACTGACAATTTAGGTATTAGTTGAAAATTAAGGTGTTAACTGGTAGAGGACTGGTTAGCAATATGTCAATTTCTAAGTACTCTTAACACATTGGCACTGTTCAAGGGTGAAGAGTGGGCAACATAAAATACTACTCTTTGGGATTTCCTGGCCCATCATTTCATTGTTTGGAAATGGAGAAAGCATTCTTTCTCAGGACACTTTTCCTTCAAAGGCTTTTTATTGACCATGAGAGACGGAGAGAACTAAACTCTATCTTGGAATAAACATAACTTTCTGGAAAACAAAACCAAACAAACGACAGTAGCAAATCACCCTGACAATTTCTATTTCTCCACAGCTCTAATTCACATACATAAAGCATCACATTACCTAGTACTAAGTCACTCAGGTGATTTAGTCAACAGGTTGACAATGGCACCTGTGAAAATGCCTTAGGCTTAGGAAGGTATTTTTGAAACCAGCCGAACAGCAAAACTAATTTTATGTTACTTTATCTAATAGTAAAAGCAACAATTTCCCAATGCTTTAGGCATTGCTAACACAGGGGAACTGCTGGAGGGGGTGGAAGAAACAGGGCAAGGGAAAGGAGCAGTGGTTAGCTTTGAACAAGATTTGAAATAGCTGCTGTTTCAGAGCTCAAATTATTGTCACCTGAAAAAAGCAGCGTTTCTAGGTAGAGGGACAGAGAAAACCTTGGAGAGGGGGGAGTTTTACGTGTGCTGAAACTGAAAGGACAATTTCCCGTTCAATATTTGTTCATGTTCTGAAACTTCAGCCCTTTGGAGATAGGATTCTTCAGAGTTACGGTCTCAACCAGTCTTCCCTGGGGAAGAGAAGAGCATGACTCACCACAGCATTGTCTCCTTAGTAAGCCTGCTTCTAGAGCCAGCCCAGGTAGGTGGCTGGGATGGTGTCTGAACTAGAAATACATTTCTGGAAAAAAACGTAACCGGAAACAGTTTTCATTCTTCTGGTGAGAACACGGTGTCAACAGCAACAGCTCACAGTTTAGTGTGGAAGCCCAATACATAATTACAACACAGTACAGAAAGGGTCCTGCAATGGTGATCACACCTTGCAGTGGAAATATATATGAGAGACACCGTAGCCTTAACGGGCATATGATAGGGTGTAGGGAAGTTTTCCCGATATGTAAGCCCTTTTATTTGTATTCTGGTGACTCCTTCTTGTTTAACTGTCATGAAAAATCAATTATTTAACTAACCCATATAGCAAATATTTACTCAATATTGTTTTAGATACTGTTGTAGGTATTAGAAACATGAATAAGCAAAACATTCTCATAGTCTAACAAGCAGAAGCAGGCACTAAACAATATAAATCAGTAAAACAAGCGGAATGTTAAGAAGTTTAAAGTGTACTAGAGAAAATTATAGCAAGGAAGGGGAATCAGTTCTTTTGGATGGGCAGAGTATCAGATGGGAAGAAGCCTGCAAAAACGTTAATGTTTCATAGCAACATTGTCCACAGTAGCTAATCTGGATGCCCACAGACAAATGACTGGATAATGAAACGGTGTAATATATACTCAGCGGCCACTATTCGCCTCTTAAAAAATGAAATAGTGCCTCTGAGGGCAAAATTGATGGATCTTAAGATGACGATGTTAAGTGGAAACTTACTCAATAGCCACTTATTTGGGGGATATAAATAATAAAACATAAACTAGCAAAGTACAGCAAAAATCATTCTTGAGCTCCATGACACATGTACAGGTTACTAGAGGGAACTGGGGGGAGAAGAGCATGCAGAGAGGAGGGAAGGGGTTGGGATACTGGCATGGGAGCTTTGGTGGAAGGCAAAAGGAGTCTGTGTACTTGCGGTGCGTGAAGTACCTCCAAAATGATTAGTCACGTAAATGATTGGCAATTTAATTTGAGAAAACACTAAGTGTATTCATTCTGAATGAAGTATGGCACCAAAAGTAATGTCCTACCACACACACGTGACAACAGCTGATTTGTACTTGAGGCAGACCGCGTTGGTTGATCTGTCAAGCACTGACTTAGAAGAATAATGTTGGAATTCGGAAAGCTATTAAAATAATCAAGACAAGATAAAACGATGACTTGGTTCATGTTTATAGAAATGGGAGTGGTGTGAAATGCATAGATTCTGGATATATATTGAAGGCATAACTCAGTCTTTGTGGGTAAGTTTGGGATAGGAAAGGAAATTGAGAAATCGAGTTAACTCAAGAATTTTGAACTGAATGACTCAAAAGGTAGAATCACCATTAACTAATATGGAAAGTTACGCAGAAATGGTAGGTTTATCAGGGACGATGGGAAATGATCAGAGGTTCAGTTAAGGACATAGCAGGACTGAGATCCTTATCAGCCAGGTGGAGTTGTTGATTATGCAATGGGATCTCTGAGTCTGCAGCTGAAGGGAGAGCTTGGAGGGAGTGATATAAATATGAAACCATCAGCTTACAGATATTATATAAAGGCCTGCAGGTTTGAGAGATCACCTAGGAGAGAGTGTAGACAAGGAAAAGGCTCAAAGATTGAGCCCTGGGGCAGAGCGACATTAAGAACTGGGAGAGCTGAAGATAACCCAGCAAGAGACTAAGGAGTGGCCAGTGAGGAATATGCAAAATAGGTATCTGACATCAGCAGTCAAACAAAGGCAGGGTTTCAAGAATGAGAGCATCACTGACTATTTCAAATGCTAAAGGTTAAATAAGTGGAGGAAGGTGGATTGGATACTGGGTTTAGCAAAGTCAACATGATTCCTGGCCTCCACAGAAGCAGTTGTGGTAGAACGGTGGGGTCAAAAGCCAACTGGACTTGGCCCAAGAAGGAATAGAAATGGAAAAATTGAAGACATTGTAAAGACAACTCGTGGAAAACAGCTTTAGCAGCCTCTGTTTCATAGTTATAGTTTCATAGTTATAGACCTCCACAAATAACCCTCCATTCTTTTTCTGAACTTATAAACATAAGGCCGTGGAGTCTGAACTGCGAACTTTCTTTCCCTGCGGAGAGGGAAACGGAGAGGAACAACCTGGAAATAGAACTCAGCAGTAGATTCTCAAATACAGGGACAGCAATTATCAGAATAGTTCAATTTGCAGGGAATAGAGATATATCCAGGTGGACTGTGCTCAAAAGTGCTAATTGGGAAAACACACAGAGAAACGGAGGGGAGAAAGTTTTAACAGGAACCCTCGGGGAGCTGGAATATTCCTCAAAATAAGCAAGCAAGTATCTGCCCTTATCCCCATCCCCTCACCAACAGATGCCCTGCTCTAAAGGTACGAGACTCCCGAGTAGCCTTTTTCCTCTGCCGGCTTCCAGTTGTTCTAATTTGGTGACAGCTCACTGCCATCCTTGTGCTCTTTCATTTCTTGGCTTCTGAATGATCACAGCTTCTACTGCTTCCTTCTTTGTCTCATTTGGTTTCTGCCCAAGAACCAATCGTTAACTTTTCTCTATCTCCAGATCAAAATTCCCTATGAAACAAGAGGATGCCATAGCTTTACCTAAGTGAGCGTAATCCTGGTGGGCTGATTCCAATCTCCAGTTGGCTGATTCCAATCTCCAGTTGGCTGTGCTCTACAAGAAAGATGCCTGAGTTGACTGTGCTCTAGGAGAAAGATGCCTGGATGTGGTCTCATGGACAATGGTAGACATTCAGAGCTTCACAATGTTTTCTTGTGGGCAAAATAAGGTACAAAGAGACATAAATAGATAGGAAAGATGGCTAGTGATTTTAACTTTGGATGTGTAGAACTTTTTTGAAAACAAAAACTGCAACACATCACTGAAATAGAGACAAGTATAAATTCAGATGTAGATCCTGTTCTTGGGTAGGAATACCCTATATTATAAAGATAACCCCTGGCAGCTTCCAGTTCAACTAAGCTATAGCTTCCAACTAAACTATCCATTCAATCCATTCAAACTATCCATTCAAACTATCATTCAAACTATCCATTCAAACTATCCATTCAAACTACCCATTCAAAACCCAGCAAAAAGTTCCTTTGAAACGTGGCAGGTTGATGTTCAAATTGTTATGGAAGGAAATACATTGAGGGTATCTTACCTTACAGATATAAACATGTCTTATCAAATGAGCAATATAAAAAGTGTAATTCTAGCACTAAATGAGATAGACAAATAGATTAACTAATAGAAATGATGTAAACAAAAACAAGGTACATATGTAGTCTATATTCACTGGTCTAAAGGCTTAATTTTGCATGTCATTAAATAACTAATGACACAGCAGGCTACCTGGGAGACTGAAAAAGGAATGAAACAAAATTAGGTTTTGTAAGTCATTAACAAATCCCCCTGAATTGAAAACATACATAGAATAATTAATAATGAAAGAAATAGAAGAAAATAAAGATTATTCACATAATCACAAGATTATTCACATAATGAAATCTAGGAAAACTTCATACCCATTAAGGGGAATATCTATTAATACATAAGGGAAAAGTTCTCATATATGACAACATAAAAATTAAAAAAACTTATGCGAGGCAAAAGGCACAGTAATAGGGAAAAGTAATGCCAAAAATCTACAGATGGAAATTATTTGCTGCAAGTATGAAACACAGAAGGATATATATAAGTAATACATTAGGAATCAATGAGAAAAGACATGAACATGTACGGAAGTTACGACCCATCCTTTCTCCTGAGGTTCAGAAAAGGGGGTGATGTCCATTATGTGAATACTGGTTCACGCTCTGCCATTCGCCGCAGCAGCAGAGCCACATCACTTAGCCTCTGAGATAGTGATCGCTCCTCATTCATGGAGAAGAGAATTCTTCATTCAAAAGCGTGTATCAGCAGTGATACCATTTCAGCTTAGCAACACAGGGTTCTTTGTCACCAGGGGACTATACCATGACTTCACATGACAGTCATTTACTCTGGGTGGGCACATTCCAGAGATCTCAGGAAAGATTGTCATTTCTCTTCTTAACCACCTTTAGTGTCTCAAAATAGTGAACAATTTCTGCAGGTGATTTTATCACACTGGGAGGTACTCTGTGCCTTCCAGCACTTGAAGCCTCTATCAATTCCCCTTGGATGCCTTGCTTACAAGTATTCCTAAGAATATTCCTAATATCCCAAAGAGATCATATATTTCTTCTAGGGAAACTACTACCTAGTTAACTTCTTTTTATTTCCTCCTAGAATTTAGTGGCATTTAGTCAAGTTCTTTCCATGAAAACCATGAGTAGATTTTGACCGCATATATCAACAGCTACTGATAAGCACAATTGCAAAAGGGAATTTTGGGTTGACATGGAGAATAAAAAGCAGTTGAATTCCTTAGGGGAAGTGAGTTTCCTTCTAACAGAGCACCGTATAAGTGGAAACCAGAGACTTTAGCCAAATTGATTTTTCACTATAACTATTAGGCTACATTTTTCTGGATTGATTTTTTTTTATTACTGATTCTTACACTACAGAAAACTGAAATGTGAGTTACTCCTCAACATGTGTGACAACAACAGAAATTAGCCCCAATATGTCTTAAATGTTATTGGCTTGATTACTCATTCCCAGCTGCGTGGTGAGAAAATTAGGGATGACATCACTGTATATATACAATATATTTCAAATCCCCATTTGGAATTCAGTGACAGGCCTAGTGTTATAAAAGTATTATGCTACTAAATAATTAACTAAGAAATTATGAAAAACATAATGAAGAATAAAAGACAACTGCAGAAGCATCTATCACAACAAAGTAGTTGTCTTTTATAGTTGATTCTGTTTATTTTTCTGTGACTGAAGAACAAAATATCAATTATGGACAGATGGCCATTAGCATAATCCATAATGCCAGAAGACAAAACAATGCTTTATATCTATCACCTTTGATTAGTAACATAATGTTTTATTAGATGCTGTATAAATAACAATGAGTAACAAAATATGGATTTTGACAAAGCAACAGTTTGTTTGCTGTAGCAGCATCTCTGTTAGGAAATAAATGAAAGAAAAGAAGTAGCGAAATCCTCAAACATGGATCAAAGTGTAACATGTTCCTGATTTGCTCAAACAAAGGGCACAAACTCAGCAGAGAGCAATCCTAATTTAAATAAAGAATTAACATTGCCACGAAAATCTAACAAGATAAAACAATTTGGGTTTTCTAATATAAAACCAAGTGGCTTAAGAGATAGATCCCTAGCCTAAGTGTTTGAAGGAAAGTTTATACTTTCAAACTTGGGGAGCTTTGGAATGCTTGCCTTAGATTTCAGCTAATGGGCCTTTGACAGCCTCTGCTCTACATGGTTCCCTTGACCTCCATTGCACTGCATTCTGTTCCCACCAGGAGGGAAAGAAATCAAAGGCCACCGATAAGGTCCAAGGATCCTCCATCCTCAGGATTTAAGATGCTCCTATGGGTTGGATTGGCTGACTCACGGTTAATAGCAAATTCAGGGGAACATCTTCCCTAAATAAAATCTCTGTAGGAAGAGTGGGCAAAGGCTATAAAAGATGAGACTGAAAGTTCTTTAATTCTACTCCAGTACAGAAGTTACAATCAGGGCCGGGCACGGTGGCTCATGCCTGTAAGCTTCAGCCTATGAAGCGGCCGGGGCTAGGGATCACAGTTCGAGTCCCGCCTGGGGCCCGTAGTGAGACCTAGTTCCAAAAAAATAGCTGGGCATGGTAGCATGCGCCTGTCATCCCAGCTACCTGGGAAGCTGAGGCTGGGGATGGCCTGAGTCTGTGGTACCCCGGGCAATGAGAGCCTGCGGTTCCACGGGCAAAAATAGCGAGACCTAGTCTCAAAAAAAAAAAAAAGAAGTTACAATCACTTTTATAACCTGCATGAAATAGAGGAAGGCACCAGCAACTCTGCAAAGGGACCAGTTTTCGCTGGAGTTGTGTCAGATAAGGAGATTCATGATGAGGGGAAAGGCAGAATAGGATCTCTGGGAGAGGGGAGGGGAAGGGACTCAATCTCATGGGGAAGAGTCTTCTAGGCAGGACTCTGGGAGATTGTTTATCCAACGAGTAGCCATTTTGCAAATACATATTGCAGCAAATGTGCTTTGAAAATGTCAGTGGCAGAGCCAGTTTGCACTAAAGGAGACTTACAGCGCCAGCCTTCCACAAATCTGCAAAGATAGCAACTAGAGTTCTAGAAATATAAAGACAGGCTGCTGAGCAAGTGCCATTGTATTAAAAAAGCTCTCTGCAGCTAATAACTTTTAACTTAATGGGTAGATCTTGCAGATCATGTGAAGGGCTCCTTCTTGCTATAGGGTAGGACTTTCCCTGAAAATGTCTATCTTGTTCTTAGTATTATTTATGGCTTTATTCAAATCATGATATATATATATATATATAATATATATATATATGGTGGGTTATAAAAATTATAAACGCTTAATAGAAAAGGAGCAATCTCCATGATAATTCACTTTCTATATTGAGCTAGATCCATCCAGGTTTATTTTTGTCACTTAAGTGTATGCAACTATAATTTTTGTTTTGGTTAAATTTGTTAGTCTATATAACTTTGGGGTGAGCAGAAGACCTAACTAAACGCTATTTTAAAAAGACATTCAGATGACCTACATGTACGAAAGCAATTATTCAATGTCATTTATTATTTGGGAAATTCAAATCAAAATCACAGCGAGGTATCACCTCACCCCCATGAGAATGGCCTATATCAAAAAGTGTACAAGCATGCATGTGTGTGTGTGTGTGTGTTTTAGAGCAAGATCATATTCCAAGAAAACAATTCTGTATCATTTTAAAAATTAATGTATAAGGAGCATTTCCCATGTCATTAAATATCCCCCCAAAATGTCATTGTTAATGGCTGCACAGAATTCATATTTTTCTATAACTATTGAGTATTAGCATAAAAAAATATATTCCTCTATCTTCAAATTATCATTTGGATTTGTAGTTACTGCAATAAGACAGAAAATTTAATATGTGGCATACATTTTAGAACATGAGACAAAATTAATATTATTTGCAATTGTTCTGATTGTATACTTAGAAAATCTAGAATCACCAAGCAAATCAACTAGAAAGGAGTTTTGTTTTATAATTACAACATATAATCAAAAAACAAACTTATAAGAACAGAAATTATTCACAATGGCAATAAAATAATATGCCAAGGGGGGAAAGTTATGATGAAAAAATATAAAATGTACTGAAACCATATCAGAGGACCCAAATAAATGGATAGGCATAACATGGCCAATACTATAAAGATGAATCATATCACTAAACCTAAATTAAGATTCTGTTGTTTGAATTGCAATTTTCAAAACATCACAGCGTGTTTAGCAGGACAAAAGACAGAATGTGTATCGCGTAGCTTAAAAGAAAATAATGTTTGAGGGTTCAGAAGGTCTGTGCCAAAATGAAGGTGAGTGCCCTCTACCACAAGATATCCAGATCAGCAAATCAGAGGATCAGGCCTTAGGAACTGTAGGTTTTGACTTGTAGTCAAGGTGATTGTTCTATCTGAATAACAATCTCTCAGGTTAAGCAGCTACGATTTATTTATATTTACTGAGAGTTGAGAATAGTGATACTGGACAATAGTGTTAGTATTAATTCATTTTCTATCAAAATGCAAATGAATTTCTTCACAAATATAAAAAATTAAAGATCTTATGATAGCAGAAATGTACAAAAAGTGCCAAACATTTTTTGGACAAGAATACTATGGAAAATCCTGACCTATCATATATCAAAACATACTGTAAAGCCTATATATAAACAAAAAAATAATAGACAAAGGGATAAGTGGAGCAAAAAGTGTGAAGGAGCAGATATAAATACATTAAAAGGACAGCAATCAAAGAGCTTAGGAAAACAAAGGATTATGCAATAAGTCTAATGGGCCATTGAAACACATTTGGAAGAATATTTAGATTCTTTCCTGCCAGTATTTTGGAATGATTAAAAATGAAATGGAAAAATTTGGAGATACTAAGAGGAAAATATTCTATAAATTGCATATGGGAAAGAGTTACGTAGCAAGATAAAAAAAACCTGGAAAAACTAAAATTGAAACTTGATCCCTTTAACTCCATAAACAATAAAAGCTTTTACCTAAGAGATTCTTCTATCAATAAACTCAAATGACAATAATGAAGATACCACATTTTTAAAAACATAATGAATAAAGCAGTCATATCTCTAAGACAAATAATCTTACACACCAATCATTACTTATTAGATGAAATTCAATCACTACAAAATAAGCAGAGCATAAACATATTCACAGAATCAAAAATAATCTTTAAGCATGAAGACCTGTCCCACCTCAGCAGTTCTCAAAGAAATGAAAATTGAAATATCAAAGGAATATGATTTATGAATGCTTGAAAATTACAGCATCAGGAGATTACAGCTAGAGAAGGCAACAAGTGTTGGCAGGAGTATAAACCTGGATCTAACAGTTTTGTGGGACTAACTTAATAGTAACCATGGACATTTTAAGAGAGTTCCCTTTAATCCAGCTATTTCACTTGTAAGACCCTACCCCACTGCTGTAAATGGATAAAGTCCACGATTGCTCATTAGAAAAACCCTGAGTTTCATAGACATTGAAAAGTTCCTCTTTTTCCAATAGCACTTGAAATGATTTGTCTTTCTGAGCCACAATAATTGACCTTTAAATGTTTGTCCAAAAGGGGACATTCAAGCAAGGCTGTCAGACTCACACAAGAGAAAAATGCCTATTTGACCAAGGCAGTTAATCCTTTTGTAAAATGTATTAAAGTACATTGAACTTCAGAGAAACATTTTCTTCAATCCAGGCAGTAGGCATAGGCATTAGGGGCAGACAAAAAAAAATTTCATTCTGTATCATTTTTAGATCTTTTATCCAACTTCATCCCTTTAATTCTCTCCCTATGTATAAATCTTTGGATGTGGTTTCAAAATCTATGATAGTGCATGATATAGTGTGATTCTGATCTTCTACCAATTTTTTTACTGGCCAGTTGGGAAAGATAATAGATGAACTCAACTGTTAAAGAAGTTCTGTCTAGTAATTTTTAAGTTAGTTTGGGTAATTCACTTAATAATATTGTTAAAGTGCCGTCGTGGGGTTGCAGTTTAGCAACAGCACACAGGTAATGCAAAGGCAAGAGGCATTTATTTTCTGACTTAAGTCAGGGTCCAGCACTGACCTGGATCACCGGCGCAGCGGTTACATCAGGGCAAGTGAGGACCCCCAGCCCCTACGCAGTTTTCTTTTATCCCTTGGCAAGGGGCTTGGGAGTACGTGCACTTACTTTGGTTGGCTAGTGAGGGCTTGGGGATAGGTGGGCTTACTTGGGTTGGTTAATGAGGGCTAAGAGATAAGGGTCTTGCCTAGCTACTGAGGGGCTTTGCCATGTAAGGAGATGTTGCTGGCCGATGGCCAATGATGCCTTATATGGTTGGCTTCTGACTGCTTGATATCCGCTAACAAAATGGTTATCATTTAATATTTAACAATATCACTAGTACAAATTAGACTCTCAGTATTTACTGATTGAAAGGATGAACAAATATCTTTTGCTGAGGGGAGGAAAATGTGGAACCTGGGAAGGGGAAAGATATAAACCATTCCTCCTAAGTATTTGTGATATGTCTTAACAGCTTAAATCATCTTAAATTTTTCTCCGGATATCTGTGATGCACATTTTGTTTCAAGTAGCATTCAGTCATTTTAAAAGTCTTTATTGAGCACCTACTGCAAGCCACACATTGCTCCAACCAAGAACATGACTATAAGCAATGCAGGTAATAGCAACTTCACATTATCAGAAGTTTCTTACCCCTTATTTCTGTACCACCTAACTCAATGATTTTTCTAGCACACACATATACACAGAGGCTTCCAACAGGAACTTCCTTAATGCTACAAATTTGTTATATTTCATTCATTCAGTAAAGAGATATTTGTTGAATGCATACTTCTATGAATAAGACATTACTCTAAACACTGGAGAAACTTCATAAATAAGGAAGACAAAGTCTTTGCCCTCAAGGGGAATGTGCTGTAGAAATATACAAGATAATATGAGATACTGATAAGTGACATGAATACAATAAAGGGGAAGAAACACAAGCCAATGAGGGCCTCCCATTTTCCTGCTAGTTTCATGGTGTCCCTACATGATAAAGGACTGGAGCAAAGTTCCTGATGCCCACCAAATTGCCCAATTTAGTCACCTGGCCCAATGCTAATGAAAACAGAGGAAAATGCAATTATATCAAAAACCACAGTGATGGCAGAAACTTTTGTAGCGATATTTTCTGGTGGGATGGGAGTAAAGAATAATAGATTTTCAAGTGTTGGAAGGGACTTCAGAGCATACTTTATATAATCTTCCAACTGACATAGGAATTACCTTCACAGGCTCACTGAAAAGTATTTATTGAACCTCTTACGGAAAGTCTATCACTTCTGATAGAGTTGTTCTGGAACAGCCTGAGGTGGTGCTTGAAGAGTAGACACAGGGAATCCAGCCAGGAGGCTTGCATAGGCAATAGAAAATATGGACTATGAACTTTTTAACAGGAATAGCAAAGGGGCATTACTTTTACCTTTAGGGATAGGAGGCTTGCGGAAGAACAGATGACATAGCACGATTCCGACATCTGGCTGTGGTGATGGGGTGACTGGCACGTCTCCTGAGACAGGAAGCAACATGGGAGGAACATGCTTGGGGAACAATGACAAATTCTTACCTCTGTGAGTCTGAAATAGGACAGAATTATACAAGAGCTAGGAGAGAATTCAGAGCCAGAGATACTTACACGCACATACACACATGCGCATGTTTTTAGATAATCACTCACTTTCCTCTCTCATTCACACACACACACAGAGCATCGCAATCACAGTCTTGCAGTACTGACGAACACACTTCCTTAAGCACACAGAGTCACTCATTCCATCATAAACACCTTCACAAATCTCACTCAAACACATTCCATGTGCAGACACACACATTCTCTTCCATGAGCTTTCACATTAATACATTCACACATTCTTACATAAATTCGCATTGCTTCACATCCACACACACACTACCACAGATACTCCCATAATTACAGCCACTCACAGTCACACGTCATCTTGCACTGACGCAGGTACACAGTCACACAGATACAACACATATTCATGCACTCACACACATGACAATCTCCATCTTTGTTGTCTCCCTGCATCGTTGTGGATTGGAAGATACAGAAATAACAAATCCTAAAAAAAATAAGGGAAATTAAAGGAAAAAAGATTAAAAAACAGTAAAAATCTATTTTCTGTGTTTCAGTGTAAGATGGTGGCCCCCGAGTTTCCTGTACTCACCTCCTCCATGGCACAGTGTACACATATACATGGAGAACAAGTCCCTCTGTAGCAAATCCAAACACTGTTCAGTTCAACCTACACTTCAGGAAGCAAGAAGGGAAAAGGATAGAGAAAAATCAAAAGGCCTTTTGGAGCTGATCTTGCACTGGCTGGAGACAGATACCCAAATCAAAGAAAGCCAAGTATGATGCATATTAGGATGAGTAGTTGAGGCGGATAAAGGGATAAGTGCAGGGGTGGCTTTTTAAGAACTGCGACTGGGGGAGTTTCCAAAGCATTTGAGCAGAGACATGATGTCGTCATGTTTTCTTTTGTTTTGTTTCTGGAAAGTAAATACCTGCAAGGGGGACAGATTTAAATGCTAATTATGGAAATGATGTTCCGGGTAAGAGATGATGACAACTTGGACTAGGTGGGTAGCGGTGGCGACTCGAAGAAATGACTGTGTTATTTTTTAAAGCTAGAGGGAACAGAACTGCTGCTGTCAGGACGGTGCAGACAGGAGGGTTTCAGAGTTGTGCAGAGCAGCGGGCCGGATGGTCACATCACACCAGGAGGAAAGGGTGACCTTGCAGAGGTCTGCCTCCCTTGCTGGAGGTTTCTCAGTCCTTTGTGTGCCCAGATTCAGATTAGATGATCCGAGTGGTCTCTACCAGCTTTGGATTAAGCAAGTTCTGCCTCAGAGACAGAGGTTAAATCAAATGCCCTAAGACTCAGAAACTACCATGACTGAGCCGTTGAGCCTAGCTCTTTTCAAACTAAATCCGACGTTCCCCTTTGCCAGGCAACCCTTAAGAGGACCGACTTACTCTCAGTCTCCGCCAATTAAACTGGCAAAAAGCTAGGCATAGGTCTGGATCTGGGCCGCAGGAGAGTTTGTCAAGTTTAGTGCCTGCACCATATTTTTAGGAGCTTGAAAGTCAACCCAGTGTTATTCAACATGAATTCCTCTCTCGCGCGGCTCCAAGCACACCAGACACGCAATCTGCTGTTTGTGCAGAGAATGTGTCAGGAGAGAAAAGAATAGCACCCACATGCACGCAGCTGTTCAGAAATCCATCTCGCCATTTACCACACAATGGAGTGAGAGCAACATCTGTGCCTGCTCCTGCAGATGTAATCATAAAACCCAAATGCAGCAGTGGAACGCACTGGAAGACGGGCAGAGGCCGGGAAACAGGGGGAGCACAGCCCTTTAGTGTTGGGATAGTGTGGGGGTACGCCTCGGCACCTTTCAAACACGACAGCCTCTAGAAAACAGCGAGATCGGAAGCTGGCAAATTCTACAAGGCAGCTCCAAGGAAGCAATGGGCACAGGAATCCCAAGCTCTGCGTATTGACAGCAAAAAGTACATATCTACGTAGAGACAGGCGGCGTGTGTGTCCTTAGGCAGATGACTTAGTACCCTGGAACTAAGCAACGTACTGGATGACCCAGTCAGTTGAAGGAGCCTCGGTGACCAGTTCGGTCACTCTCCTGACCCACTCATGAAAAGGCTGAGATCCAGAGAGGGATGTGAGCGGCCGTGGGCACCCACCTCATCCATGGCAGATGATTGTTGGCAGTTCCGGAGAAAGGCTTTTTTTCAGACTAGCAAGAAGAGGAACAGTTCACAAAAGCTTACAAATAGCTGAGAGCATCAGCTTGAGAGTGTAACTGGGTTCCAGCTGTATACATTTAATCCTCTGGCGCTGGGCCCCAAAAGCCAGTGTTGATGACCCATCTTTGCCCAACGTGCGAAGGTGCAATTCTCCCACTTGGGGGGAAGGAGAAACGCAAATGATATCGCACAGCTGCTTGGGAGATATATTTCAAATGCCACTATGGTTCTGCTTCTGCGGGGCTGTCGGTTTCAAAGTCCCACCCAATTATAATTTGAAGATGGGGTGCAAAGAGGGTGCCCCCAGGCCCGTGGCACCTCAGCCCTTGCTCCCTTCTTGGACCCATAGAGCAGTGTCCAGGGAGTCAGGGACCCCAGCTGTGGCTTCTGGTCCTGTCTGGACAATAGTGGGGGACAAGTATGGACCATGGGATGGCACTACTGGCACTGCCCACCACAAAGCCTTTCTCCTCCAGAGAAGGGGGTACGATGCAGGACAACGAAAGAAGAAAATGGAGAATATACGGGAAGAGATGGTGGGAAGAAGCAGATAGCTCCTCTCTTCCTCATCCATAACCAGCATAACTAGCAGCCTGCGACAGCATAGCCAATGGCCCTCCTAAGTCCAGCATCGCTTATGTGTGGCCATTCATCTATCTTGTGAAACATCTGCTTCTCCCACAGTTATCGGTTGCTTGTTTCTTAGGAGTGAGTTGTAAGAGGTGTGGATGTATTCTGCATGCTATCTTTTGTCTGATATAAGTGTGCGCTTTTTGGCTTTTTATTCGGCGAAGCTTTTGGCTACCCACCAACCACAAAGATTTTCCCCTATGTTTTCTTCTAGACATTTTAGAGTTTGGGTTTAAAGTTTGAGTCACTCTAGAATGTATTTCCACTTATTCTCTCCATTTCGAGCTGATATTTGGGCTTGGTTCACTTCGCTGGTTTTTGTTATTGTTATCCAGTTGATCCCCCACTTTTTGGTGAAAAGGCTATTTCTCTCCCCATGAAAATACTTTGGCATCTTCGGTCAGTTAGCTGAGGATATGCACAGGACATCTTTTATTTGTCAGCAGAGCTACCCTTCAAGGACAGACAAAGAGGAGTCTACAGCACATCTGTGCTAATTCCAGCTCCGTGGGGCTCCACTCATGAGGTCTGACTGGCTACAACTTCGCCGTTCTCCCCAGTGGTGAAGATTAGAAGCACATGCTTAGGATGAAACTGTGAAAGGCCCAGGTGATTGGGACGATCTTTCTCTGCATTTCATTATGTATCAGGGATGCATGAAAACAATCCCGTGGGAAAGCCATGAATATGATGGGCATGGCTCAGCGTGAGTCTCTGTAACGGACACGGCTGAGGTCGGAGAGTGAGAGGAGCTGAGGGTGGAGCGTGGGCTCTGACATCACAGCTGCCCTCCCGGTAACATCGTAGATTCAATCTCCCTGAGGCACTGTTATGATTCTCACCTGAAAGAGCCTCCCACCGCTTCCTTTTGTCCCAGTTGCTGAGGGCTTACTAATAAAACTCATTAATATTCATTGACTACCAAAGAATAGACACTTCCCATATGTTCCAGCCCATCCTCCCAACGGCCCTGACTTGTTATTGTCATCTCCATTTTAATGATGTGGGAACTCAGATTTGTACAGTGATGTCCCTCGCTCTCGATCGCACAGCTGTTCAGTGGCCCAGCAGGGATCTAAAGGCAGGTTTATCTGCCCTCCGACTCCCTGCTCTGAGACCCGCTACAGTGCTCCCTCGCCCAGATCTTCAGGCAGGTTGCGTCTGGCACGGTTGCATGGGGTAAGTTAAAGACACTGTTTAGTCACCACAGCACATCGGCGGGAAAAGGCTTGTGCCTTGGCCCTGTCAGCATACGATGGCGCCTGTGTTTTCCCCATTCTATAGCTGCCTGTGTTGTGACATTTCCCCCTCGTGTGCCTACATGTGAAGAGGGTGCATTTTCTCAGTCTCCTTTTTGGTTTCACTACCAAGATCCCTGCCAAAGCCTCAGCCCCGTCTCCCTGCCCCCGCTCTCTTAACCAAGAGATCTTACTTTGATAGTGTCTGCTAGTTTTCCTAAGTTTTATTTCCCATCCAGCGGGATATCATTTTTAAACCTACTTACAGTTTCTTTGGCTCTGCAGAAGTTTTTCAGTTTGTAATCATTCTGGTTGCTTAGTTTTGCTTTTATTTCTCTTACCTCTGGGACTGAGTCTCCAAAAACAAGTTTATCATGGATTTTATAAAACAGATTAGCAATATTTTCTTCTAGGTGTTTTATTGTTGCAGCTCTTAGAGCTAAGTCTTCAATCCATTTGGAATTTATTTTTGTGCATGGAATTAGAGAAAAATCCAACTTCATTCTTTTATATATGAATATTCAGTTTTTCCAGCACCATTTGTTAATGCCTTCCCCCACCCATTTTATGTTCATGGTTATTTTAAATAACCATGAATTAAATTTTGAGCTATATCTATGGATTTTTTTCTGGGATTTTGGCTCAGTTCCATTGACTCATGTGTCTATTATCACCCCAGTGTCAGATTATTTTAAATACTTCTGCTTGATAGTTTAAAGTCAGGTAATGTCATGCATTCTTTTCCCTCCTTTCAAGCATAGAGGGAAATGAGCATTCTGGAAACTCCCTAGCCAAATAGATTTTGCATGCAACTACTGACCTGCAGAAGACCAAAGGCAACTATATTATAAGGTGACACCATTTGCTCTATTTTGCTTTGAACTTCAAGGAAAAAAATAAGAAAATAGTTGATTTTGATAAGCTGTTATCATCTAACCTAACTAAAAAGAAATTATTCAGTATTTCCCTAACTAGTCTTTCATGTTTAACCTTTAAGGTATTTAGCATGAATTTTACCAATATTCCCCTATTGGTTTCCACGAGTGTACAAGTTAAAATCCTTTATCCCATATTACTCATAAACTATAGTGTCACCTAGAGATAAGTGATGTACCCAAGTTCACACTGCTGGTGTGCAGTGGAGCTGAGATTAAATCTCCTATCATTTGATGGCTGGCAACTTATTTGAAAATCAAATGTCACTGACATGCCAGTTATTGTTTCCTAGTATCATGTCTCAGGATGTTAGAGTGTATAGCATCACCAACCTCCCTAAATATTTTATTTAACAATTCTTTACTTAAATTATGAGCATCTCAATATCAATCTCTGGACCTAGCGGGATAGACACAGCTGTGACCATGACCTTTCAAATGATGTCACTCTTACAGACTTTTAAAGCAGACTGGGCCAAAGAAAAAATTTCCTAAGAGGAAGAACTTGTTATCTTGATGAGTAATCAATTATGTGAATTGTTTCATTGCCTGGTATACCATGGATTATGCGTTCATTTTTCATATTAATGTTCTTTATGTTTTTCAATTAGTCACGGCAAATTAGCTGTCCTTCATCTTGGCAAGGACAGTTCATGGGCCTCAGTGGAGTATTTTCCAAATTCTGTCTGGTGAATTCTTGCTAAAATTCTTCTTGAGGCATTAACATGTAATTTTTTGAATGAATGAATGTGTTCCATTTGACACTCTCTCATTCACGTAGGAAATTACCTATTATATAAAGGATTGGAAGAATTTGCCTTTCTTTTCTTTTTCTTTTTGCAATGGTACAGTGCAAAAATAAATCTCAATTTAAATATAAAAAGAGAATTGGAATATTAAAGGAAATTAAAATTCATTCAATAGTTCATAGTTATTCTAAGAGACAGGGGTTCTAGCCTGTCCATAACAAATAGCAGAATCTCCAAAATACATGCCCAGCACCACATCCCCTGCTCAGTCCAGGGGGAAGTGCAGGGCCCCCCTGTGCTTCACCCCACTCTCCCTCACATTCCCCACAGCACAATACCTAACTACCACATTTTAATAGTCTTTTATAGTCAGTCCCTGCCCCCTCCTCAAAGTGTGTGACACCTTCTAGGACAGGAATAATGTTTTCATCAGGACCGAATCTCTAGTTTTTAGCTCACTGCAAGCATAGAGGTGCTTGATAAGGAGAGGACGAAGTCAATTGTCTTTGGAAAGCATGAGTATATCCTTGAACTGCAGCCTTAACGTACAGGTTAGGCTATGAGCCGTCTGTAATTGATCCATTATGTTGCATTCCCATAATCCTCTCAGGTAAGAAAACCAAGTAACTTCTCTGTCCTCGAGGATCTCATTGTCTACCCTAACTTTGCAAATGTTATCTTTCCGAAAGTCACATGGTAGTCTCCTTGGGAGACCTTGTAAGGAACTGCCATATTCCTCTTCTTTTGATGAGAGGCATAGTCTTTAAGATTATCAGTCCCCTTAAAACACTGCTAAGACAGTGTCTCAGGGGGCAATTAATTTGTTCTAAGACCAGTCAGATCTTTTGAAAGTTGTCCTAATAACTTAAAGCCTCTTCTGTCTCATGCAACACACTTTTCTTTCATGTGTGATTATTGGGGGGGCGGAGGGAGGGGAGTACTGTAGAAACTGCAATACAATGCCTATCTGTGATTTATGTTTCTGAATTTTACCAGAGGGTAATTTAAACATCTTCACACTGTCATTCCTGTTCTCATGTCACTTGATGACTCTGAGGCGAGGAGGAAAGGCCCTCTGTGGATTCTCTTGAGTTTCCCCAAAGAACTCACATTTATTATTAATCCAAATTTTTCACTATTGATAAATCTCATTGCTACTAATAAAGAAGATACTATTATGTTCAAACTTTAAGTTCAACATATGATATAAAAGTAGATTTGAAGATATCACTAAATTTTATGCTTGGTGAAAAAAATGAATACAAATAAGATTCATTTTGTGAATGTTTACTTGACTTGAGCTACCACAAAGGACTTGATAAAGAGCTTATGAGGTCCCTTTTTGTTTCAGTAAAGCTTTAAGTGATATTGCTAATAGAGTATCATTTAGATGAAGAGTAGAGTTAAAGATGTGTAAGAAGCACGGTTTCCTTGACTTTGGCACAATGTAGGATTGGCACAACATGGTACAATGTGGGAGCATCTATCCTTCCTAGAACTCTCCAAGAAACAAAAAAGCCATATAACCCTCAGATTCTCATTCTTGCAAGTCAACACGCCAAGAGTAAGTTTCTTTCTATGACTAATAAGCACTTCACAGTCTGTAATGAGCTGGGCACAGTGTGTGAGAAAGGATAAATGAGAGAGATTGACACAGCTGAAGGCTGTGGGCTACTGGAAGCACGACCAGTAGCAACTTTAAGGTAAATTACTAAGCCTTTTAAAGGTTTTAGACAAGGAGGGGGAAAGGTGGCTAAGAGAATGTTTTACGACCAATTAACCAAGGAAGACAAATGGCTAGAGTACTATAAAATTGGATAACATGTTAGTTTTTTGTGAGATCATTGTGGGTTGGGGATTTACTCATAAATTTGTTGGTATCTTTTATGGAATGTTTTTTAAAGTAAACATTGGAGGAATGAGACACTGATGCCCACTGGAGGTTAATTATGCCATTTTATCTTTAGTGTTCTAAAGACAGATAAGGGTGGAAAGAAGTGTTCTTCATCCCCTGCATGAGCCCTGCTTGGGTTTAGTTCACAGCCTCTGTCAACAGCCTTTGATGTATGTTCAACTCCTGGTATTGTGATATTTTGATACAATACCAACTGATTGTTTTTCCTTTCATAGAAAGTCTTCATGTCCTTTCAAACCATAATATGATTCAATTCTCATAATTCCCACACTAGACAAAATGACATTAATTCCCTCCTTAGCTCTTTAATTTTTCTTCACTTTCCTGTTAAAGAACCAAAATAGGAACTTCCCCAGAATGAATTTTCCGTGGTCCTGATTCTTAGTACTAGAAACTGGATCCTCTACCCCCCAAGTTATTATATCAAGTCCACAATTCCTGGGAGATAATTATCTGGTTAAAAACAAACAGATTTGCAGAGAATCCTGAAGAGAAAGAGACTGTAAGTCTGTGTGTTGTTAGGTGCGAGAATTGACACACATTTTGTTGCATTATCTCTGAAATGGACAACTTTAAGAATTAATGATAACTAAAGGCAACTAATTTAGAGATGTCAATTTGATGGCAAAAAAAAAGTAGCCAGGCATGGTGGTGCATGCCTGTAAGCTACAGCCTATGAACTGGCTGTGGCTAGGGATCAAGTCCCACTCAAGGCAACATAGTGAGACCTAGTCCCAAAAAATAGCTGGGCATGGTGGCGCATGCCTGTAATCCCAGCTACTTGGGAAGTTGAGACTGGGGATTACTTGAGTCTGTGGTACCCCAGGCAACGTGAGCCTGTGGTTCCATGGGCAAAAATAGTGAGACCTAGTCTCAAAAAAAATAATAATAATAAATTAAATAAATAAAACATGATTGTCACTTTCCTAGAGACATGCAATCCTGACTTGGAATTATCCAACAGCATACAGCACATGTGGTAGAAGAGAGAACGAAGGCTCATACCTTGTCTGTAACCTCCATACTAGGAGATCATGATACCTCAGTCAGAGTCATTGATACCAGTGTGGGCACAGGGTCCAGACAAAGTAAATACAATTATTTGTCTTGGGAATTTAAAAATGATGACACAAAGGCACAGGGTGTATTGGAGCGTCTGGCCCTTATTTCATTTGGCTTCACTCACCAAATATGTGTTCTTTCCATGACTCTCACTTGATACTTATTTCCCTCATGGAAGGGGCTTTTTCATATATCCTATAGAAGAAGGGAAACACTTTTCATGTTGATGTAAGTGCCCATTCTCTTGATTATGGTGATTTCATGTGTATGCTTATTCCAAAATCATCAGTTTTCTCACTTTAAGCATGTACAGAACATTGAATGCCAATTTAATCTCAATAAATTGAAAAAAAGTATTAGAGAAACTCATGGAAAAGAGCACTTAACTCTAACTGGTTTGACTGGAGATTTGTCTCAGGTAAGAACATTTTATGCTTTTTCTGTTTAGTCCAGGCACTTGGCATCAATACCTCCATTCTGTCCTCAAAAGGGGCACAGTTCTTTCATAGTCCCCTGGAAATAAAAGCATTGCTCAACTAGTACTTGAAGAAGGGATAGCACCTATTATATCACTGCTTTGTTCAAATATGGCTATTCCCACTGGGAACTAGTTAAACTATCCAAACCCTTGAGTCAGGAGTTAATTGGAATGTCAAATAATCTCGTGGGTAGCAGAATAAAATATTTGAAATTAAAGACAGAGAGATCAATACATGGTGAAAGAGTGTCTCACATCAACAGTGAAGACTTGCTGGCCTAGAGAAGCAGAATACAGAGAGTAGAGTAACTATGGCAGGTTAGAAGTCCATGTGTTGGGGTCATCCGAGGGACTATCCATTTCTCATGAAAAGCCCTGAATTCTCCCAACTGGCATCATTATAATTACTACACAGCTGAGATGTTTACCCGGGTCAAGCACAGCAAGGGATCTGACTAGATGTCTCTTTCACCGGTCCCTCTTCTTGCCAGACAAAACTTTCCTTAGCAGCAGCCATGACTGGTGGCATAGTGTTAAATCTGCCCTGAGTGACACAGCACATCAGTATTCCAGCGAGTCATCTTAGGTCACTTTATGAGGTGACGATCTGAGCTTAGTTATCTCGATATGAGAACATTTTCTTTCCTTTGGGGTGAGTGTGCATGCAGGAGGCAAAGGCCATGATGCTGGATATTCTGTTCATCCATCAGGACCCATTTGCTGCCTTTCTTTCCTCTGCTCTGAGCATTGGTGAAACCATCTTCGTGGACTGGTTCTTTCAGGCTCCCTTATCCTTTGGTTTCTACTTGGGTTCAGCTCCAGGGAAGCGTTAGCAGAATGCTAGGGAGAAGGGGGGTGCTGGGGGTGCTGTCGAACAGTGGCTATATTCCTCTACTTCTACTGCTCTTGTAAGATGCCCCCCCTGGATGGCTGACACTTAGTAACAATTGCTTTCCACCATCCCTTTAGGTGGAGGGAGATAATGACTTCCCAGGCTTCAACTATGGCTAAATTCTATGATGGTTCACTGTTGCTGACTTGTTACCTTGTCTCTAAATAGTTCTTTCATTAAACTCTCTTGAAATAGCCATTTTAAAAGTGTCATGTCTTTCTAATAGTCTGACATGGTAGACAGATCAATTTTAACTTAAGTGTGTCGTATTTGGCACCTATTAAGCTTCTCTTTTCCTTAAAACCTCTAAGTGACAGTAAGAAGCAATATATACCTCCTAGTCCAGACCAAAGGATTCTATTTGCCTTTGCATCATTCAGCCTTTATGTACTACCTGGCACAGTGCAGGTGTTTATCAAATATATGTTAAAGGAGTCTTGTCAGTGAGTGAAATCATTTGAATTTGATGTCCAAAATTAATGCTTAGATAAAGATTTTCTGATAGATTATAGAAACCATTCCAATCTGTGCTATAAAACCAATAGTGAAGTTCCTCTTTAGCAATTTAAGTCATACAAATTAAAGCAGAAATGTTGTAACAACATTCTGCACCTATCAAATTAACAAATGGAAGCCATGTTTCCAGGGGCTGGTATTGTAGCAAAACTAGATCATCAGACCCTGCTGGGGGTGGTGTAAATTGGCATAGCCCCTTTGAAAAGGAATATGGCACCATGTATAAAGAGGCTAGGAACCCCACTCTTGGGGATTCATCCTAAGGAAGTAATTCATCCTAAAGAAATAACTCATCCTAAAGAAATAATTCATCCTAAGGAAATAATCGGCACAAGGATGCTCAGGGAAGCAAGAGCGGCAACAGCAGCAAAACTGGAAACAACCTAAATTGTCTGCCCCACATTAAAGAACTAATTAAGCACATTCTAGCTCACTAAACCTCATGGAACCCTCTCCTCCCCATCCAACATGCTTTCCACAGAGGTGTTCATAAAAGAGAAAGGGTTTCTTTCACATATTAAATGAAAGAAGGTAGGGAAATAACTGGCAAAAAAGAATCTGTTTCAGGTTGCATTGTGTACCTCCCACTTCTATGTTGAAGGGCTAAGCCCAGGGCCTCAGAATGGAACTGGATTCAGAGCTAGAGTCTTTAGGACGTAATCACAGTCCATGAGGACTAAAATCTGTGCAGTACATCCGGTGTCCTGAGAAGAGGTCATTTGGTCATAGACACATATGGAATGCGGTGAAGATATGGGGAAATGGTGACTATCTCTAATCTAGAGAGATGGGTCTGGAATAGATTCTTCCCCCAAGGCTTTCTCAGAAGAGTCTAGCCCTGTCAACACCTCGATCTTGAATGTGTAGCCTCCAGAACTTTGAGAAAATGTATCTGGCAAAACTGTAAACAGTGAATACACTGTAATTATATATAGGTGTATATACATATATGTGAGTATATCTACACACACAAAATGAATACATAAAAGCTAATGTACTAATTAGTTACAGTTAGTGGCACGGGGTGATCTCTTTATTTTGTCAAAGGATGCAAGAGCTACATTTATCCAATTGAAAAATCGCCATGGTGATGGCAAGTTTATCTGAAACTCTGATAGACCTTGAGAAGTACTGGAATATTGCTGCAGAACAGAGGGAATAAATGCACATCAAAGGCTTATTGCTGCAGCATTTATGAAAGTCAGGCCTGGTGGTAGTAGAGCATGCAACTGACATTGCATGTGTTTGCATTCTTTCCCATCTCTTTCACACAAGTCCAATAGCTTCGTGCACGGTGCATCATGGTCGTTGCTGATGCCATCAGTTGTGAGTGTGCTACAGAATGACTAAAACATGGTAAATTAACTTGGTTGTTGGGCTTCCTCACTTTTCCTCCTGAAGAATGAATTTTTCATGACAGGAAGCAGTTGAAAAATTCATGATGTTGAACCATAACTCCACAGTTCGGCGTCTAGGCCTGCTTAGCTACACTTTCATCCATCCCTAGGGAATGCTCACTGGTTCTCAGCTCCATCAGGTCTCTTCTCCTTCCACCTGGGGTCACCAGTTGCTACACCTCCAGACTCAGTCACTGCAATCCAAATCTCACCTTAAGCAGGGGAAAGTCAGCAATACTGTGACATCTTAGCAAGGTACCCGGTTTCGTGTAGACCCTTAACCTTGTGCCACTGTCGTTTCTCATTAATTGGATCCTGTCTTTGTGATTGAAGCAAGATATTAATAATGTAGAAAGTGCTACAGCCCTCTCAAAAACATCTGTGTTGCTCTAGACAATACTCAGAAGCAGTTCAAGCTCTGAGCCTCAGTCCACCATTTGCAATTCTGCCACCTTTGGCATCACTATCTTATTTGATTCCTTCCTTTGGAATTGCCTCCAACACCGATACCCACCTGCATATCCATATAAAGACCAACACACACAGAAACAAGTTTGGAGTTCTTAAAAATGCCCATTCATGAGTCCCTACTCTTCCCTGTGGATAGAGTCCATAAGTCTGCATTTTTTGATGCTCCCCAGCTTATTCTGAAAACCACTCAAAGTCAAGGACCATTGTTCTACCAGCAGTTGTCGAGCTTTCGAAAATGAAAATCTGACATATCACTCTAACTTTGTTTTAGAACCTTCAATTTCTCATTACTCTTAGATCGATAATCAAAATAATTATAAGTTCTTATCTCCTGCTGAATAGTTACTCTTGTCTCTTACAACTCCTGTTGTTCTGGTAGTGTGTTTCAAGCACTGATGATATTCTTTAGCTACCATGCTTTTGTAAGCATCCACACCTTTTCTCAGGCCTTGTTCGCTAGGTTCATTTCTTTCTTCAAAATCAATTGCTGTTTACCAACAATGTAAATAAGGCCTTTGCATGTACACACGCAGTGAGTTCCCAAAGAGAATTAACTGCTTTCCCCCCTACTCTTAAGTCTGTACATAATCTCTTACTGCATTTAACTTATTGTTTCTCTTATTAGTTTTTATATCTCCTCTACCTACCTGCCGTAACTACTCACCCTCCACCTTGCTGGAAGGCAAAGGTGCTGTCTAAATAGTATCTATGCTTGGAATTTCTTAGACTAAATCTCTTTCTCTGGAGAATTCTAATATATCTGTGTGTTGATCCAAGAACAATCTTTCACTCTCTCACCTCCTGGCTTTCATGCATCTGGCTTCATCTCCATAAAGATCAGTTACTACACACATAAAAATGAAATGCATTTGTCAAGTTCTTATTCCAGTATACAACTTGTTTTTTATCTCTATTATTGTGATTATCATGCTGTGTTTAGCATCTCAATTAACTGAGAACCTGTAGTTTTACTGTTACATGTTTGAAGACTGCCTTCCACCCTCCACATAGTAGGTGCTGAGTGGTAAGTTGCAGAATTAATAACTACATAGAGAGTCAATGCTCTTTTGTAAAGGTCATGAAATCTTATTTGATTAGAAACCTAAAAATGGTTTCCTTTATTCATCAAAGGCTGTAAATCAGATGTGACACAGATTTCACAATATTTTGCTTTCCCTTGTCAACTCTTGATGAGATGGTTCAATATAATCCATCATCTTTGCACTTGATTGTTCTCAAAAGAAATTAATTAGTTTGTTCCAAATCTTCATGGTAAACAGACCACCATTCTGTCAGTACAAATATTTTTCTGATTTGAACAGTGAAGCATGTAGATACCTTGTGCTCTTTAAAAGACTGGGATAAAATATTAATCTTCCTTTAACTTGTGTCACACCAAAGAAAGCTTTGGGATGAAAAGAAGATGTTGGGAAGGACGTTAATTAGGATTTCATGAGATCATACTGTGTTCTCAAGCAAACATAATAGCCGTGCACCACTCAATGACATTTTGGTTAATGAGGGGACCATGGATACAATCATGGGTCCAATGGACTATACCACATTGTCAAGCTGTGTAGTGGGTCATACCATCTAGGTTTGTGTGAGCATACTCTACACTACTTGTATAATCATGAGATCTCCTAGTGATGCACTTCTCAGAAGGGATCCCCACATGACCATAGGTACTTCTGTCCCTGTGGATGTTAAGGCAACACAGCTATGATACCCAGCCATGCTACCCAGTCCTACTTTAGAAAATGGAATTTAAGAAAATGGAAGTAAAGGGATATAAAGTGCATTTCTGCTATCACTCAGCTCAAGCAGAAGAGACAAGATTCAAATTCCAACTCTGAAAGCCACTAACTCTACACCTTTCCAAGAAAACCACCATGCCATCTACTTCATAGCTATTATACCTTTCCCATTATCAAGAGAAACAAGGAAAATAAATTGTGAAATAAAACTTTTGCTCCAAAGATTTTGATATCTGAGTTTCTGTGCATATTTGTTTTCAACTTTCAATCTGTGCTCTTTACCCAACAAGTCAATATTGAAGAGTCTGCATGTGTAAGGCACTGCACCGGGAGCTGGGGTCTCACAGAGACTAGCAGATTCCGTGCATTGAAGAGGTTTACATTTAAGAAGGACTGCCTTCAAAAATAAACACAAAGCAAATTATTAATCCCCATTGCTACAAAGAAGACCAGAGTGTTCTAGCTCATACCAGGTGTGTCCAACCTCCTCTGGATGTGACTGCAGGTGTCCCTGAGGATGAGCTAGTTGGCAGCAAGTTCTGCAGGGTGACAAAGAGCTGATGTAGGAAAGATGGAGGGAGAGCTATAAACAGTGTGAATAGCATGTTCATCTCCTTTGAAGCAAGAAGAGGCTGAGTTTTAGAAATAGTGAGAGAAGATAGAAAGGTAAGCATAGACTGCATCCTTGCTCTGTGCACTGTTAAGCTTCTTCAGTCTTCACCACCTTCAGCCACTTAAGTGGAGAACATACTCCCATTCAGTCACAAAGAAACAGGGCCAGCGGGGAGAGACGGCTGACAAAGTGAATACATGCTCATTTACCCAGGAAAATCTCCCTATATAGCCAAGAAGTCCAGGCCCTTCATCCCAGGTCATCAAAACCATTCTGTATTTGCAGTGAACAGCCACGCTCCAGCCCTCTATTTGGGATGAAAGTTAATCCACTTCCTTCTCATCATGTCTGTGTTGTACCTACTCCGTGTATCCATCCCACGAACTAAACTGGGAAGCACAGCCCTCCCTACCTGCAAGGTGAGTAAACTACTTCTGAAAGCTGATTCTATGCAGTCATGACTCGTGGATGCAATAGTTCAAGGCCATGTTTCCTATACAAAAGGCATCATTCACTGAAGAGCTATGTTTTCTGAGCCTCACTGCCTTGAGCGATGGGGACGGGGGCGTTTAGATAAGCTGATGTTGGCAGTCAGGGCGCAGCTGCGGAACAAGCTGTCTAGCCTCTCAGGCCAACCACGTCCCGCTTCTCATTCTTGAAAACTAGTGTAGACTGAGCATTATAAATGAAAAACATGCCACCCGTCATCGTTCTTCTTAACATTCAAGAGGAAAATTCATTCCGATCTTGCTGCACTTCCAGTGTACAATTAGCAAAGTTTTGGAACAGCCCCAAGGGATAGTTTCAATCTCAGCTCTTCCAATAAAAGCCCACATATTTGGAGACAGTAGAACTGAGGCCGACATAAGCGGCTCCCAGTGAAAGTAATTGCAGAGCTGGCAGTGGTAAGTGAATTACAGAAGTGACAAATGCTGTACTTAAATAATTTGAGGCAAACAGCATCTCCCTTCTGAATGCAGCGGCTTCCGAAGAGCAGAAGTCAGTCAAACATCTGCTTCATTTATTCTGCTCCTGTCTGCGGCACCAGGGCCCAGCTCCCAGTTGGGCTGGAATCACCCAAGCACACTGCGTAACCTCCAAAGCCCTCCAGAAGCCAGCCTGAGCACAGGGCCTGTGTCGAGATTCGCACGTCTGGCCACTGTCGGCTTGGTTTTCTGGGAAGAGAAAACATGATGAAAGTAACTCTAAATGCACAACACTTAACCTTAACGAAAGGCTTTTTGCTGCTTTCCACGGAAGAGGACTCTCTTGCTGAAGAAATGTGAAAAATACCCCTCTGCCCAGGATACCCATCATCACAACACTCGGAGGCTGCAGCATCTCTGTCCATCAAGGCCCACGCAACGTCTGTTCCTGTCGTAGGGCCCAGCGTCCTAACCCCAAGTCCAATATCTGAAATAGTGTTTGGCTCATGGTGACAATTTCTGTGGCGTTGCTCACAACGTGTCAGGATTTACAACCTTCTTTAAGTTACCAGTCACCATGAGAACTTGAGGGTGGCCCTTTGGCAGCTGACCGCATCAATGTTTGTAGTGATGAGCTATTTCTGCATCAGCAAAACTGACCCTCTGTGTCAGAAAGCAATCAGCCAATTCCAGTGGCATGCACCGGAGCGAACCGAGGGGCCCACATCCCTGCATCTGTCAATCACTTTCTTCTAGAAGGCCCCCAGCTACTGTGTTTGACAATTCATGGTTCGACAGACTTGGAGATTGGTGTTACCATTCTGCTAAACAGTGCTTCTGGGTGAAAAGAAGACAGCCCTAAATTTCCGGAGACTTTGGTGGGGTTAGGGAGCAGTGGAGGAAGGTAAAGAGCAAATAGCAAGAGTAGCAAAAGAAAACTGCTGGTATTTTTCTTGATTTAAGTTCACAAGTATCAATTTTCTCCTAAATGCCCGGCTAAATGGCACTCATTCACTCCTTAGGATAAATGGAGAATATAATTTTGTTCGATATATATCTTTTGATTATTCCCATCATTGTACTAGTTCATCTAAATCTGCAACCAGATTATCGATTAAACGCTGGTTGATGCATTTCACTAAGCTTCGATGTCATGTAGCTTCATCATCAACTCTTCAGCTGGATCTCTGAAATATGAACAGGGATCAGCACAGAACAACTGTTTGTTAATAAAATATGCCGGGAAGGTAGAGCCATGTATACTCTGAGCATTCAATTTAGAGACTCAATCAGCATAAAAGTATGATTATATAAGTACAAGGCAGAGGCACTGAAGTGTGACGGTAGAAGCACACGTTGTGCAACGTTATTCTCAAGCGAAACCTCTGTCACTGAGTTTATCTGATACGCGAGACAGGGTACGAAACAGGAAACAGACACCTGTCCCCAGGACATATATGGTTCCCCCAAAGAGCAAGTTCTTTCCAGCTCATTTCTTCCTGCCTGAGCACTTACTTGGCAAAATACCGACGCGGTGAAGCTGGCGAATGTGTATCTAAGTCTATGCCCCATTTCACCGGACTTAGGCAATTACTCAAACAAAAATCCAAAAGTGACTTCTTATCACCATTGGTGAACTTTCTTCTTGATTAAAGTGGGTAAGAACTTTTCACCTCTCCTTTACATAATTATTTGAAAGTGACTCCCTCATTCAACTCGGAGCCTTTATTCGAATACACTATTATTAAGAACATAATAGACTTTTCTCCTTGAGGTTAGGTGACGCAGGGCAGCCAAAGTACCTTAACGCAGGTATTGCCTCTTTTATTCATGGAATAAATTTGGGAACAAAGGAAGCAGACGTCTTTCCCTCTCCCATTAAAGAGATTACCTTGCCATTCCTACTCTGCCTCAGTCATCAGATTTAAGATACACACACAGTTGGACGCAAATGTAAAGGTCACCCCAGTCTGGGGAAATTCAGAAGTACAACTAAAGCCCAGATAGCTAGCAATTTCTCCAGTCTGAAAAGTCATCTGACAACATTCCTCTCGTAGGATTCACATGGTCTCTATTTAGCTGAATATTTTTCGGCTTTATTGAAGCACTGGTTGACAGAATGTCATGCAAGTTTCAGCTACCCATGTTGATTTGATACTCGGATGTATAGCAGAATGATAGCCACCATTGCATTAGTTATTTAGGCTAGCATGATTCCTTCTAACTCTGTTCATGTTGCCACAAATGACATGAGTTTGTGTTTTTTGATTGCTGAATAGGTGTGAAATAAGGTGATGTGTTCTTCTGGGATTGTTTTTTGGTGTTCAGCGATTTGCTGGGTTTTTTTGTACCTCCATACAGATTTTACCATTTTACCATTGTTGCAGTAACATCACGGGCTAGAAGCTCAAGGTATTCTGGGGATTTGTACATAGTGCCACTTTATCTATGCTAGGTTACACTTCCGCTGTTTTTCCTCCCCATTGGATTGGGTACATGCATTTCTGCTGGTCCCTGAATAGACCACAGAGTTAAAACAGCCTTAGATAAATATTAACTGAGAAATAGAAATGTCGTTTACAGACATACCATCCTGAACACATTCGCTCTTGTCTGATCTCAGAAGCTAAACAGGGTCAGAGCTGGTTAGTTCTAGGAGGGGAGAGATGGAAATATACAC
>PVHY01002532.1:90712-124886 GCA_004024945.1 Uropsilus gracilis
CATTCTCCTCTTGTGCAGTTTCATTTGGTTGACCATATATTAGTGAAACCATTTGGTTTCTGTCCCTTTCCATCTGGCTCATTTCTGCTAGAATGATTTCTTCTAGGTACATCCAGGTTTCCATAAATTCATCAAATTTGTCGTTTTTAATTGCTGAGTAATATTCCATTGTGTATATGTACCACATTTTTTTCATCCAAAGACATGCAAAAAAAAATGGACCAAGAAATCTCCCTTACCCCATGTACAAAAATAAACTCAAAATGGATAAGAGACTTAGAGGTCAGACCTGAAACCATAGCATACATTGAGGAAAACTTGGGAAATATACACTTACTGCTCTACTCCCAACTCCCCTTCCTGGGTGGTCTTCTCAGGCCGTTGGCAGTCATGGGGAGCAAAACAAAGAACAAGCTGCCTAAAACATAGGGAGCCTGTGTGATGTATAGGAAGAATGCATAGGATTTCCTCTCCCAGTTCAGGTTCCCTCATTTCAGGAACAAGAAGTCCTCTCAAGAAGTGTAGGTCAAGTTAGTTGTTTCAACCTTTAAGACCCCTACAAGATCTCATTATTTGACACCATGTACCGCTCTAAAGCTCCTTAATGTGCTAGAATAGACCACCCCAGTGCCTGTTATTGTTTATCTACTTGTAACTCCTTCTTTTAATGCTATCAGTCCAAAGGAGGCCTTGTGCTAAGTAACTGAGAAAGAACTACAGATAGTGCAGCTTTGACCAAGACATTGAACTTCAGCAGTTCAGATTCTTATTCAGCTCTTGTCAGCATCCTTGTCATCAGAAAACGCATGACGTTCCTCTGCTCCTTTAGTTGGTATGTTTGCCTCCCTCACTGGAAGGTCTCTCACCTCAAGGTCAGATCTAAGCAGTTTGTCTTCAGTTTAGTAATGTAAGTCATTTTGTTTCCATTAGCTCAGCCCAATGCCTTTCACTCCTCATAGTCAACGCTTTTCTGTTTTGATCTATTAATATTAAGTCCGCATACTGAATGACAAGAGCTCTGAATTACTAAACCCTGTGCATTTAGTTTTAGTTTTTAATAAATGCAATCAGAATATAATAGGACCAAACAAAATCAAAGGCAGAAGGGAGGAGTCAATTATGATAAAAGAGAGTGGTCATTTTGATAACAGAAAAGTACAGCAATAATAATAAACCCCAGAAAGGATTGTTTCAAAATCCCAATAAACTGACAAATCTCTGGCAAGTTTAAGCATTTGGCATTAACAAGCAAATGATGAGGGAGAGGGGTATTTGGATGTCACCACATCTTTTTAAAAGGAAAAATACTGTTAGTATGTTATATTAAAAGGCATAAAGTTCTCAAAAGAGTAGATGATTCTTTTAAAAAAAACAGAAGTTATTCACATTTGCTCAAGAAGTAGGAATCTTGCAATAGAAATGGGGGAAAGGCAAAGTACTACTTTTTAAACAATTGGTTTCCAACCTTCAATAATTGTGTAATATTTATGCTAGTGCTCTGTTTCAAAGCATACAAACAATGTGCATTTTCTTTCAAATTTGGCTTGGAGATGGGAATACCTGGCTTACTACCTGGTTCTGGCAGCTACTAAAATTGTGTAAATTTGAAAAAGTCAAAAAACTGCTCTCAGTTGTATTTTCCTTATCCTTAAATAGGAATGGATGCCATTTCCTTTTCCTGTCTCTCTCTCTCCCTCCCCTTCTCTCCCTCTCCCTTCTCTCTCTGTCTCTGCTTCTCTCTCGCAGACACACACAAAATTATTTCTCAAGTTTATTGTCCAGATACGCAAAATATGCACAATATTTTACATGTTATTAACTAGAGCAATTACTGTTAACAATTCTGTTTGTAAGGCCAATAAAAACAAATATTGAAACCTGATAAATGATAGAAAAAGAAAATTGCCTATAGATAACTTATTAATTCACCTGCAGAATCTGTAATTATAAAGCAAGTTATAGTCAGTAGAATATTAAAAGAATAACATAAAACTTCCATGTAAGTGTTATTGCAATGTGGCTCAAAATTAAGAAATTGCTTAGTATATGTTATACTGATAATATGCCAAATGATAGAACTCATATTACCATCTGAATTGATACCAATATGATAAAATCCAGATATCATTTGATAAAAATCTATTAATTCTTACTAGTGAGATTGTTTTATAAGTATTTAAGAAAGTACTGTCTTAGCATGATTTTCTTAAAAATACCCACATCAGATACACATGAAAATACCTATTGAATGATCAAACAATGGAGAAATTACTATCAAAGTGTGGGAAGAAAAGACTATCTCTATCTCTAATGGTATTTAATACTGACCTGGATGTTAGCGGAAGAACCCACCAGTATCATAGTCTTAGCTTCTTGATTCTAATAACCTTTATCTTTCCTTGACCCTGCCACACCTTGCCATGATCTGATCCACTGCTGGCAGCTGACATTCAAGTATACCATTCATTACTGCTCATTTCGTACCGCCTGCACTCTCCAATCCCATTGCGTTCATGCAACAAGCACTTAAACTGCGTTTCAGTTCCCCACTTCTCACCTTTTCCATGCCCTCTAATTCTCCTTTCTTTCCCAGTTGGAATTTCTTTCAGTATCTAATTTGACCAGACTATATATATTTCACATCTTTCCCTGGGGTTCTCCCACCACCTCCCCTCCCTGACCACTCCCATCCATCCCCCCCACCCCCGAGTTGTGTACTTGAGTTTGGTTGTTGGCTTGTTTTGACTTTTCCTCCTGGCCTTTGGTTTGTTTTTCCTATGTCCCATGTCTTTCTAGCAATGCAGTTCCTTCATTTCTTTGTCCTGCTGCTGCCCAAACCACTTCAACAGCCTCCATTCTTTGCTCCCTCAGATTGGTCTCAAACCTTAGCTGAGCCACCAACACTAGGGAAAGCCTGTTTACATCTTCCTTCTCAGGAGATGGCCTTATCACAGACTCTACTGATTGACAAGTAATGGCTATTCAGAAATGGAAAGCCCTAAACGTGTAACTCCTTCCTGGCAAATATTTGCATCTGGGATCTGGGATCTTAGGCTCTTAAATATATCTTTATTAATAAGTAACAATTATTAACTCCTTATTGCCTGGGACAGGTACTGTGCTCCGTTTTTACCATGTATTAATCCATGTATTCCTTCCAAGAATCCTATGGGTTAGAACTACTGCCATCTCTAAATTACAGGTAAGCAAAATGAATTCCAGAACAGTCGTGCCAGTTGCCCATAGTCACACAGTTAGTAAGTCATGGAGTCACGAACCATGCTTGACCTTGACGTCTGCCAATGCCTACGCTTTTCACTAGCCATTCTATCACTTGTCAATGATGAACTTTCTTCTTTATTGTTAAGAGTTTCTACGTGTGGGCAATTTACTCTTAAGATACAAATTCACTCAAGTCTCTCCCAGAGAGAAAAGCTTTCCTACACAGAGCCTACATTTCTCGGCTCACTATTGCACAGTCTTGCTTCCTTTCACTCATCTCAATTTTACTGCCCATGTCAGCGTTGTCCAAAGGGATTATAACATGAGCCACGGGGGTCCTTTTAAAATCTCTCTTAGCTACTTTAAAAGAACAGTTTTGTAAATTATGGCCAAGAATGTTTTACTCTCTCTATCCAAAATATTAACATTTTAGCATTAATCAATATGATATTGTTAGAGAAATCTTCTAGGTTCCTACATTAAGTCTTCCCAAACTGGCGTGTCTTTACACTTGCCATGGATTCATTTCAAAGTGGCCACCTGTGGCCACCTGTAGTGTCACCGTAGCCCTGGACCGCACAGGCCCACAAGTGCTCCACAGCAGTCTTGCTTGAGGCAGTCCACACTGGTGACTTCCAGGCAAAATCCAGCAAGCACTGCCAATAGCCTTGACGGAATGCTGTGGAACAATCGAAACAGTTACCTTCTTCCTTCTTAAACTCTTCCCCTGTAGCTTCTAAAGCTTTTTTTTTTATGATTTTTTCCTCCTCCCAATCTACTATTTCTTATTGCCTTTTCCTTCCTCCCAGAGCTCATATTTTTGTGTTTCCTGGAGCTCTGTCCTTAAGCGGTGGTCAGATACACCACCCCCCCATCCCCACTGAAACGTGGTCAGGAGGGCATCTCAGACAGACATTTGTGCTTCAGTATCTTCCTATTGCAAGCGGGTTTCCAAGACAGTATCAGCGTCACCTGGGATCTTGTTAGAAAGCCACAATTTCAGTCCCCACAACAGACCACTAACTCTTTCAGTTTTGTAATGAGCTCCTCGGCTGATTCACCGCACATTAAAATTTAAGAAGCCCATCTTCTCTCCAGAGTTATTCCATCTGTGATGTCTTCTCTATTATGTTTTCCTGACAATTGTGTTGTTTTTCTCTCAAATTTATCATAGTTTCCACTTCTTCTATAGTCTTTTTTAAGAGTCCTTCATTTTCTCCCAAATGCAGAGCTGAGAAACCCCACTTCTTTTTGCTCCCATATCTCGGTAGTATAGCACCTCTTGTATTGAAATTATTTTTCAACTTGGGAGTCATTCTTTATAGAAAACGATGTTCCTGGGGAAAGCATTTTAAGCATTTGATCTGGCCAGTTTGGGGTTGTTCATCTTGATTTCTTCCTGTCACTTCCTATACATCAGGGATTCAAGAACGCTTGTTGAACAAAAGATCTGTGGGACTTAAGCAAATAAGATGATCACTCTGAGCTTTGTTTGCCTTAACGATAAAGTGAATATATTGGATATATTGATAACATAATAATATCATATATGTTGACAATGGCCATACAGGCTACATAAGTATTAAAAAGGAACAAGTACTAGCGCCCCACTTCCCAAGTGAGAGGAAGTACCTCCAAAGTCAATAAATAAGTTAACTCAATCCACAGATCTCAAAATACATGCATATTAGCTTTTATTCATAAGTTAATTAGCATATGAATAAAACTCTCTTTCTTTGATAACCAGTTATTAGAACAAAATGCAACCTCTATGGAATGGTGGCATTCCTTATTTCCAGTCCCTTCCCATAACATCCAGCTCTTCTTGACTAAATACAATTTGACATATAAGATTTTTTTGTTGTAAAATTATCTGGGGACAAAGAATATAATGATGTTCAGTAATCTTAAATATACCTTTTCCATAGCTGCTCTGCTAGGTCTTCCCCTGGCTTAAAAGGTATCTTCTACCCCAATATTTTTCAGAAGTTCGTTCCATTTGGAATCTGTAGAAAATAAATCATGAAGATTTACCTCTAATTTTCTAGCACCACTGTACTGCAGTATGCTCAATTATTCGAAAGCACTTCTGTACAGCGCCTTGCCTTGTTTATTCCTTCTGAATGTAGAGGTTGACATCGTTTTCCAGAAGGTGTAACTATTCCATGCATAGTTTGCAGGGGGCTAGTTTTCATCTCTTCAGTCTGTTTTGAGTAGAGACTGTGTGTTCATTAAAAATGCTTCCTTCTCTCCACTGTCGAATTACTTTCATTTGACAACAGCCGTGAACATGATTCGCCAACACTGCAAACCCGCTGGCTGGTGATCCAGGAGAAGAATGAACAGGTGAAAAGACATCAAGGAAAGTGAGAAAACAAGTCATGTGATCTGTCACTCCCTCTTTAGCTCTTGCTGCCTAGACTTCAATTATCCACTCAGAGGAAAGTGGTAAAGGCCTATTTTAGTTCTTCTTTGCAAAGAATCTAGTGGTTTGTTGATTTTTTAAACAAACAGCATAATTCATCTCAGTGATTATCTCAGTGAGAAGCAAAGAAGTAAAAATAAAGTCAAGTCTTTTTCCCCCACGTTCTAAGCACGTCTTGGAAACATTGTCTATATTGTTTCCTCTTCTTGTTCCTCCTTTCTTCTTCTCTTCTGTAACTTTCAACTCTGCAATGTATCACCTGTGTGAGAATGACCAGCTACGTCAGCCCCTGACCCTAAGCTTCCTCAGGAAAAGCAAGCCTATTTTTAGAGCTTTTGTGAAGAAAAGATGGATACACTCATACTTCCTAACCTAAGAAGTAATACAGATTTTACCCTTCATTACTGGCCCTCATGGAGGAGGTGGCAGTTGGACTAAAAACGAAGAAACTGGCCATATCAGCTGGAGGAGGAACAGTTACACAGTAACTGTTTCGTTTCCGGCTTCCTGCCAGACCCGTTCCTATAATACATTCTCAAACAGTAGCAGGGAGAGCACAGAGGCAGACTTTTACAAAATATTACTGCGTGAAGGAAAACACAGAAATTTAAGCTCAAGTCAACTAGCTATGGGCACACACACCTAGCGCAGATGGTCTATTTTTCAATCAACAAACAAGAGCATCTGGCTGCTGGGTGGTCCAGGGTGGTAGCCTCAGCACTGCTGTTAGTATGGCTGGTGAAGGTAGGTTTGCCTGCCAGGGGGTGGGAAGAGTCAGAAGAAACCACAGGGCCTGGAGGAGACTGTGCATTAGCACAGGGCTGAAGGTGCTTGGAGGGCCCTTAAAAAACACCACCCTCACCATAAAGTGACCTTACTTTGATTTTTATTCAAACAGAGCATGTGTTTAGCTAAACTGCTTCTAAAGAGTCACATGCAAGGGTTAGGTGAAGTGCACTAGTCAACAGCCGGGCCTAGTGACTGAGTTAGCCTTTGTGCTGAGAGGATTCAGGATACACAGCTGAGAGCATTTCTGTGCGGCTCTTCGTCTCTCATAATGCGGGCTTCGTCACATCCATTAAAAGGAAATGCCCGCTCCTTGGAGGAACAGCAGATAGGAAGGGAACAAGGTTCTTAGTCTGCCTGGACAAGTTTTACTCATTTGTCAGCGGTCCCACTCAGAACCACACTGGTGGGCAGAGCACGGTCTCCTAGGCCGCAGCTGCAAAGCTCAGCTTGGAATCTACAGTCCTTGCTGTCCACAAGGGACATCTTGACAGACCGTGAGCAGCAAGGGCTAGGCGTGACACGTGGACGGCAAGCCTGTTTCCTCATGACGAGAGTCCCTCAGACTCGGAGCGCGCCAGCCAGCGCGCCAGCCAGCGAGATGATCAGCTGTGTCAGCACAGCCTCGAGCGCCTCTAGCAACGTGCCTGGCATACGGCCAGTTACCACGAGGAGACCGGCAGCCCGCCTCTGCTCACCGCGTGGCCCCGAGAACGTTCCCAGCCAGGCAGCCCCAGGGCCCAGCCAAGGCTGGCCATCTCGGTCACTTGAAAGAGGGCCAGCGTGGAAGAAGCGCCCAGGAGCGAAGGCCTGTCTTCCGCCCGCTGCTGTTCGCCTGCTGTGTCTTGTAGCGCACGTGGCCCAGAGGCGGGTGACTTGGCTCTCACTCTGGTGCAACCTCACGCACTCTGCCGAGCTCCTTAGCAAGCAGCAGCGGGCCGTCGCCTTCACGGGCGAGCAGGGGAAGTTCCGTGTTGGTCCCTGGGGGCTGGGCACAGCTTGGCCTCTCGGCTCTGTCCAGCCAGGCGAGGCACAGGCCAGGGTGGGGAGAGAGGGGGCCAGCTGGGGGAAGCCCCCCGAAGCGTGCCCTGGCTGGCCGGCGGCGGGTCTTCACGTCGAAGGCCTAAGGTCCTGTGTGGAAATCCTAGCCTGGAAGAGGGCCTGTGCGGAGCAACGCCTGCGGCCGTGTGCGGCCTCCTGCTCCTGTGAAGGGCGAAGGGAAGAGCCCTTTAGCAGCTCCAAGTGTGCGATCAACTGGGGCACGGTCGGAGCCCTCGCAGCGCAGCTCAGGCCGTTCCTTCTCAGCATCCCCTCTTCAGGGAAGCGCAGCAAAGCCACGTCACGCGCTCGCTGCCTCAACGTGACCCTCCAGGCCACACACACAGCCACGGCTTCGATGGCGATGTCCGCCACAAGGTTCCAAGCGGAACTGCGTTTCTCTGTGCAGACGAAAGTGGCTGGATGGCGACCGAATTTTCGAACCCTATCTGCTTTTAAAATAACGAAACCAAGGCCAAGGCCTCCAGCTCGCAGCCAGACCTCGCAGCAGGCCGAGGGGAGCGCAACTCTCTCCCTCCTCGGCCATGAGCAACGCTGACTTCCCAGAAATTTCCGATCACTGCAATGAATACCACACAATTCCCCAGGCCCTGGGCATTCTCTTGGGTCTTTAAGCCGCACGAGGCTGCTAGGATCTAGCCCTTAGCAAGCTCCCTTTGTGAAAAGGTTTTCTGCAAGATGTATTCACACGCAAGCCCTGGGAGGCTGAAAACGAAATCCTGTGTAAGCGGGCGGCACGCGATGAACCTAATGTCACAGATAAGGAAACAGAGGCCAAGAGCACAGAGCCAGGGAATAGAAGGACCGCGAGCAAACTTAGGGCTTTTCATAGTGGTGCCCCACGGTGCGCTGTTGCAGAGGGCAAAGCCCCTCCCACGTGTGCTGTCTGATGCCAAAGCCACAACTGGTTAGCGACCCTTGGAAAGAGAAAACAATAATGGCTACAAGACATAGGAATCCAACCATCTTTATAATCCCTCTTAACCACCAATGGCTAAAGAGGCAAATTACAACATTTTTGGAAGTGTAACTATAGACCAGAAAGGAAAACTCAACTCCATCTTCTCAACGCGAATCTCGTGATAAATATAGAGATGTCGGTGGATTAAAAGCAAAGGGGTGGAGAGGCAGACACGCCAACACTAATGAGAATAAGGCAGGAATGGTGATGTTCATTTCAGGAAGAGCAAGCTTCGGGGAATGAAAGTCACCAGTGGGAAAGAGATGCCCTCATGAGAAGCTGGGGATACCCCAAGAAGACAACAATCCTTAACATGTCTGCAGAGTGCAGGAAGGGAGTAGTATCATCTCAGACGAGAGAAGACCTCCCCTGGAGACGAATGACTGTGGGAGGAACACGATCTGCAGAGCGGCAGCAAAGGAAGCCAGGGTTCAAAATAATAAGGAGTATTAAAAATGACAAATGTGATGAATGTATGGACACCTGGATGTACCGAGAAGAAATCATTCTAGCAGAAACGAGCTAGATAGAAAGGGACAGAAACCAAATGGCTTCACTAATATATGGTCAACCAAATGAAACTGCACAAGGGGAGAGTGGGGACGAGCTGGAGCGGGTGGGAAGGGGAGGTGGTGGGTGACCCCCAGGGACTGAAATGATGTGAAATATATATAAATAAAAAATAATAATAATAAGAGTAAATGAAATGTGGAAAATGGAATAATGCATTCTAGGAACTTGGCTAAAAGCACGTGGTAGTTGCTCGAGGGTAGCTAGTGGGTCAAACAGACTTTTAAATGTGTTTGTGGGTGTGAGTTTAAGAGAGGGAACATGGGTGTTTTAAAAGAAGGAAACGGTGAGGTGGAACACATGGGAGAGAAAGAAGGTAACACCACTGACCCATCACCTTGCTGGGGGCGGGGCATGCAACACAACAGAGCCTTGCAAAGCCTGCTAGAGCACAAGGACAAATGGTAAGACGCGATTAAAGCTGCAGCCATTTCTTTTCCTGTAAAATAGCAATGATCCTAGTCTGTTCACTAATAGTGAGTGTGGGGAGCATGAATGAACATGTGAAAAGCACTTAGACTCTTAGAGTCAGGCCTGACATTTTTCTAGCGGTATGGGAATTCTTAGCCAGTCCTATTATTATCACAGTCTATGCAGATCCATTATTATTTTCTGTCTTTTTATACACTGATCTGTCTCTTCTTGTTCTCTTCCGGAAATCTGCCAAAGAGGAGTGAAAAGGGGGTATATGGAGGAACTACCCTTTTTAAAAAGTATGCAGGAAGGTGTCACTTATTCTTCCTTCTTTACGCTCAACATGAACCCTGCTGAACTGAGAGAAAGAACATTGCCAAAAAAGAGATAAATTAAAAGGATTCACCCTCACATTCTTCGCCTACTGTTGGAACCCATTCCTCAGGCTGGTCAACGGCAGGACTGAGGGGGCAGATTCCTTTTGTCTTGTGACAGAGCTACCCTGGAGGAGGAAAAGGGGCGAGTGAAATTCATAAGGAAATTGGAAACAGTATAAAGGAATGTTTTGAGCAAAAAAAAAGAAAGAAAGAAAGAAAAGAAAAAGAAAAAGAAAAAGAAAAAGAAAAAGAAAAAAACTCAAGCAGGTTGACAGATATACAGTCACCTCCGAAGGAGAAATGCTCGTTGCCCTCAAGTGAAAAAAGGAAATGGCCACGAACCATAGTTTCAAGCAGCATTTCAAAACAGTATTGATTTAAATTCCAACACCCCCTGCTCCCAGCAGGGTGACGGGTCAGTATAAGCATCCTCACCTTCTTTCTCCCTCCCGTGTTCCACCTCACCGCTTCCTTCTTTTAAAACACCCATGTCCCCTCTCTTAAACTCACACCTACAAACGCATTTAAAAGTCTGTTTGACCCAATAGCTTCCCCCTAGCAACTACCAGGTGCTTTTAGCCAAGCGCCTAGGAAGCATTATTCCATTTTCCATATTCCATTTTCTCCTTACTGTATTCAACTCCGATTCCTTTCCTGTCACTCTGCCCATCATGTTCTTCCCACTGTCATTCGTCTCCCAAGATGTCTCTTTCCTCAAACTTCCTTGTGAATAAATGTTAACTGGTTCAGCCTGCATTAGAGAGGTTGGTAAATTGAATGACATCTCCCAGAAAACTCGGTGCGTGCGCCCTCTGGCGTTGATAGTGGGCACAGGCGTGAGCATCTGTTGACCTCTGAGGAAACACCCCACTGGGAAAGTCAGACACCTTGACTCCCTGGGACCTAGTCTCACCTTATAAGATCCCGGCACTACTGCCATTTGGGGAGCTGGTTGTTGGGGGGAGGGGAGTTATCCCTACAGCTCCCTTCCTCAAGGGAACTCCTCTGTGTACAAAGTTGTCTTGTGGTTCAGAATTTGGGCTTGAGCTAGAGAGCTGTTGTGGTCATTTATCACTATCTGAGCAGATATCACTATCTGCTCTGAGATCCTTCTTAATCTGTTTCTTTAAAGGCTTTCTTGGCATCGGATCACAACATCCTTGTTTAATTCCACATCTTGTCCACAAAGTATCTAGTCTATTTCCTATTCCAAGTGGATACACTCAGGAAACTGGAACCAAACTTATTCCACCCTGAAGTCACTGCTCCCCGCCACCACACATGCCTTTTGGCGGTCATAAAAGGTTGTTCTTGCCAGCTAATCTCAGTATCTCGAACCCAACATGAACTCTATCTTTTCCTTCTACCACTCCCATCATTTAGAGACTTGTCATTTTGTCTTTTTTTTTTTTTTGAGACTAGTTCTTGCTATGTTGCCCAGGGTGCCGCCAACTCAAGTGATCCCCAGCCTCAGTGTCCCAGGTAACTGGGATTACAGGCCCCCTCCACAGCACCCAGTTGCTTTTTAAAGACCAGGTCTCGCTATGTTGCCAGGTAGTCTCGAACCTGAGAACTCAAGCGATCCCAGACACTTGTCATTGCTACATGAGTTATAGCTGTTGCTTATTGTGTGATTGTTGGGGTCTTTTTGAAATATTTTTTTTACCAGTAATTTAATTTGGGAGCTAGTCTTACTCTACCATATGAGGACATGTCTCATTCACCCTCCACCAAAGCGCCCTGGCCAAAACTGTTCCTGCCCCTCCCCAGCTCCCCACCCCCATTTAGGGGGTCTATAAAACTAGAATCCCTAGCGCTCTCTAGTGAGATGTGGTCCAGGATACTCCCCACCCCTCTCCATTGTGTGATCCACAATAAATGTCCCTCCCCTGAAATGGCAAAACTTGCAGGGGTAGGGGGGAGGGATTGTGGAAGCCAGGCAGACTCTTGGAAATCACTCACATCACAATGGATACATATTAGGTGCTCCTTGGGAGTTACAGCTCGCCTTCTCTTTCCTTCTCAAGGCAAACCCATAGCAGTAGGCTTGGCCCACACTTAAAATCACCCCCTGACTTGATGGTTGGCTGATGCTCTGAGAGAAAGTTTGTTTGCAAGTGAAACTTAGGCTTCTCTCTGGCATCTCTGTCTTCCATCTTAATTTTGGGGCCTTTTCTCTTTTTCTTGGACTTCAACCTTTCTACTTCTCTTTACCAGCTTTACTCTTAGTAAAGTAGATGCTTACTTAAAAAGAGTAGCTAGAAGATTGCTCAGCACACACAAACACAAAAGGCATGTCTGGGAGGTGATGGATATGTTAACTCACCATATTGTGGTCATTTCTCACTATACACATATATCCAATTCCCAGGTTGTACACCCTGCATTTATATAATGTTATGGGAGAGAAAGCGGTGCTGTGCATAGCAGAGGATGGAGTTGTCATTTCAGTTGTCAGAGAATTTTCTTTATGGAAAGGAAGCACATGAAATCATGACTTCTTTCAGAAGGCTTAGTACTTGAAAAGATTCCAAAGCTTTCACCTAAAGGAGAAAGTCTCTATGAGCAGGGCCCTAATTAAGGACAGTTTTAGTGAATGACACTGGGAGTTCCCTGAGAGCATAGCCACCACCCTCTCCACCACCCTAAGGCTGAACTTGTACCAGGTTACAGGTTTCTGCTATAAACAGTGATTATTTAACAGCCTTCCGTTTAGAGATGCAAAGTAGATTACATGGTAACTCAAAAGCCTTCTGCCTCTGGGTTCAGCTAAAGTTCAGTTTCCTCCAAGGGCTCTCAAATTGTTATTATAATTAGCCAATTAATATCCAGATCACTGCTGATGGATTACAATAAAATATCTTGTTGACTGAATAATTTTCAAAACAAATTGGAATGTGAAGGTGAATTTGATTGTAAATCTAGGCTATATTTGAATTAATTTGTAAAATAATAGTGTTTAGTACAGCAGCATCAATTCTGAAAATATAATCATGAAATCCAATGGCCTTGAACAAAGATGATGTTGGGAAAAATTAGGTTACATGAAGAAATAATAATGACTGGTAGATAAAATTCATACGAGATATGCTGCTAATTTTCACTACTGATTCAACATTAGAAATGGTAGCAAATTACTTTGTCTCCCTCATTCTGTTTCCTCAAGGGAAAGAATGGGAAGCCAGGTCGATTTATAAAGCATGCCGAAATCATGGCTTTTTTTCTTTGAAATGAATGCCCTATCATGACGCAGATTTAAAAGTGAATTTGTCCCACTGTTCTGTCTGCTTTTTTTCCATCAAGTTTTCATGAAAGCTTTTTCTCTTGTTCCTTGGCTCCTTCTTGGTCAAAAAGAGAATCTTTCCTTAAAAGTGTACATGAAAGAGAGTCTGAGTGCAGTACTGGAACAATTGTATCCTCAGGTTCCTTTCTTCTGGTTTAAAATGCCCAGAAAACATTAATTTCAGAGTTCCTAGCCTGATTGGCATTAATTGAAGAGAAACCCCTAAGTGAAGCGTTGCAAGGAAAGATGCTCACTCCTCTTTAAAAGTTAAACAAAAAAATGGCTGTTATATTTTATGTAATGTATTATGAGTCAGACTTCCACATAGTATTTAAAAAAATACATAGATTTTGACTTTCCCTCCTTTTAAATTTGGGGAAAAAAGAACTTTCTTCTCAGAAATAAGGCAGCTATTTTCTACCTAGTGTGTATTTCAGTTGACGAGGTCAAAGTTCAGGCTTCAGGAGCTGACAGTGAAGTCTATTTTTCCAATGGCACACACACCATGCCTTTATGCCATCCGATGCTGTTACCAGTATCTCCACATGGCCACCACTGAGTCCAGACCTGCTCACGATCACATCAGCTCCACACGCTCTTGAATCAGAAAAACATACTTGATCGCAATTTTTGTAGTGACAGAGAACAAGACTTAGGGTGGCTTGTCGTTTGTCCAAGAACACACAGCTAGTAAGTGTTCCAGCTGGTATTTAGATGCATGGTCTCAGAAGCACGGGATTTTATTTTGCTCTGGTAATATAGACGTAACATGAAGTTTACCATTTTAACTTTTTTATAGTGTACAATTCAGTGATATTCAGTGCATCCAGAATATTACATAACCACCACGCTTACCGAGTTCCAGAACATTTCATCACCTCAAAATGAAACCTTAAATCCATTTATCAGTCACTTATTGCCCCTCAACTGGTTTTTAAGTATTGATTTTGGACCCTGCAATTTTGTTGCCATCATTTATTTGCTCCAATAGTTTCTTTGTGGCTGAATTTGAAAGCACTGCTTGTGTATATAGTCATGTCATCTGTGAACAGAGGGAGATTTACTCCTTCCTTGCCAGTTTGAAAACCTGTATTTCTCTTCCTCGTTCATACAATGTTAAATAAAAGGGTGAAAGTGAGCATCCTTGTATGGACTAATCTCGGGGAGAATGCTTTCCATCTTTTGCTGGTGAGTACATATGAATTTTTCATAAATACCCCTTACCATGTTGAGAAAGTTGCCTCATTAGTAATTTGCTAAGTATGTGCCACATGATAAAATGTTGCATTTGCCCAATTATTTGCTCTGCATGAGCTGACAGGATCATGTATAGCCTTGCACGCCAATACCCATTAAGTAGAATATCTATTAATACATAAGGGAAAAGTTCTCATGTACGACAACATAAAAATTAAAAAACTTACGTGAGGCAAAAGGTACAGTAATAGGGAAAAGTAATGCCAAAAATCTACAGACAGAGAAATTATTTGCTGCAAGTATGAAACACAGAAGGATATATATAAGCAATACATTAGGAATCAATGAAAAAAGACAGCCCAACAAAACATGCACGGAAGTTACGACCCATCCTTTCTCCTTCTGAGTTTCAGAAAAGGGGGTGATGTCCACTATGTGAATAGTGGTTCACTCTCTGCCATTCGCCGCAGCAGCAGAGCTATATCACTTAGCCTCTGAGATAGTGATCACTCCTCATTCATGGAGAAGAGAATTCTTCATTCAAAAGTGTGAATCAGCAGTGATATCATTTCAGCTTAGCAACACAGGGTTCTTCGTCACCAGACTTCACCATGACTTCTTCACATGACAGTCATTTACTCTGGGTGGGCACATTCCAGAGATCTAGGGTCTGAGTTGGCCGTGCTGATAAACCGGTGTGTGCCATTTAAGTTTGATTACAAAACTCCTTAATATCACGTTGATGACTTGAGCTCAACTTGTAGGGTAGGGAGAGCAAGTGGAGCATTGGAAGTTGGAGTCACATTCTTTAAAAATGTGTGTCTTAATAAGCTTGGGCTGATGCAACAAAATACCATCTGTTGAGTGACTTATAAATAACAGAAAATTATTCCCATAGTTTGGGAGACAGGAGCCTGAGACCTAGTACCGGTACCCTCATGCCCAGTTTCTCATGAGATTCCTGTGCCAGGCTGCAGAGTGTGACTTTCTTATATCACTACAAGGACAAGACCCTTAGAAGGGCAAGACTTGCATTCATTTCCACTCTGATGTCATAATTACCTCACAAAGGAGCCAGTTTAAATATAGTCACATCAAAATCAGGGTTTCAACAGATGAGTTGCAAGTGGGGCAGGAAACAAGAATATTAGGTCTACACCATGCCTGAAGTTGTCAACTTAATTAAGATAACACACAAATCATCCGTGGAAATAGATGTTTGAGGAAAGTTTCTGCACTGGTAAGTGCTCTTCTCCCAAAGTCTATGAAGAGAGTTCAAAGAGAAACACTCCTTTCCCCTAGGACAATCAACTCTCAGGCAACAGGTAGCCAGCACATTGAAATTCAGTCACTGACTTTCAATTTCACAGACCATAATTCTGAACTGACAGGAAATAATGGGACTCAAACTAGGGCCCTTTAGTAAAGATGGACCCGTAATTATGTGGGGTGTTGCATGTTCTACTTTTGTTTGCTAAATAATAGGATGCTCTGGGGTGCTCCCATAATTACATCATACTCACTCAACCCAATGCTCTCCAGTAGCTACCTGCATTGAATATTTTGAGTTGTTTGTGCAACCAGGTAAATGAAAATGATGGTAGAAAATAATTACCCTAAATTGTATGAAACCCTTAGGAAAAATTACTTTTATTAACCTGACATCTGAGTCATCGTATGCACTGTTTTTAAAAGATGTCCCGCAATTTGATTTTATAAAAGAGTCTTCTTTTGTTGTTGATTCATTGGCAGCCAGGTAGCCAACGTTGTGTAGCAGAAGGACAGTGAAGTGAACTACGAGGTTTGGGAGAATGAATAATTTTATGATTGGGCTTTTTTTCTTCCTAATCATCCCTTCCATTAGTAAAACTCCCAAGGAAAAGTAATGGCACACAGTCCTTTGAGGTGGTCGAGAAAGCCGGAATCAGCTGAACGAGTGTTTTTGTTGCATTTAAGATGTAACAGAGGAAGCGGTGCATTGAGGTGAGTGTGAAAGTGAAAAAGAATTATAGGATATGATGGAAAAATAGATTTCTGTGTGCTCACCACCCTGGAATGGGAACAATTACTACCTTGCAAAGAGATTTTTACTTTATCAATTCCTTTCACCTTAGGGGACAATGAAGGTGGATAAACATGGTCCACAGGATCTGGGAAAAGCACTGACAGCCATAAGATTACATTTGCTTGTATACAAGTTAGCTCTGACTTTCCCCTGGGCTCCCTGCCCCCTCACTCTAGCTGGGAAAATCCAACTTGCCCTTGACCTCTGCAACACTATCCTTAGGTTCACCTCCTTACATGACGGTCTGTGCTCAGAATGAGATTCATGTTGGTTTGCAAAAATAGGTTCATCATATATTTTACAGCGGATACATCCTACGTTGGATGCTAATGCAATATTTCTCCGGGTTAATTGTTTCTCTCACAGTGAACCATTGGGAGAAATACCACCTGTAAAAAATGGTGCTGATGTTGAACCCTCGCTAGGAAGGGCAGGTGACGGCCTACCCACTGCCCTCGAGCACAACCAGGACATGGCAGGGACTGCCTGCAGTACTGGCCAGGAACTCAAACATCCGCTGACACCACAGCCAGCCGTTCCCCTGTGGCCATGCCGTTCGGCCTGCCTGGCTCCTCTGCACGATCCAGTCTCAGCCACTCTAGAAAGCAGTATGGACACTCAAACTATTGAAAATGGAACTACCATTTGACCCAGCAATCTCACTTCTGGGAATCTACCCAAAGGACACCTGTACTCAGCTATTTATTGCAGCACTATTTACAATAGTCGGGATATGGAAACAACCTCAATGTCCCCAAACAGATGAGTGGATCAGAAAGTTGTGGTATATGTACATGGTGGAATATTATTCGGCAATCAAAAAGACAAACTGAATGCATTTGTGATAACATGGATGGACCTAGAAGGATTCATACTAGTAGAATTAAACCAGAAAGATAAAGAGAAACACTGGATGAGCTCACCTATATGCGGGATACAGGGAAAGCAAACAAAGGACAAGTACAACTTAAAACTAACAAACTATCAGCAGAACTGAAGCATAGAGCAAGAGAGGGGGAAGTGAGTAAAATCGGGGGAGGGATGGGCACAAGAGATTAAGATGATGGTTCATGGAGACAAGATGGTGGGAGAACCTTGGGGTAGACACCGATGTAAAAACCATATATACATGTGCAATCAATTTAAAAAATAAAATTAAAAAAGATCTGATAGAAAAATAAACATCTTTTTAAGAGTCTCAGCACAAACTTGTAAGATGCTGAGCGCCCCCTGCTGTCTGGAGCACTGTGTTCAGGTAGGCTTCTCCTGGAGGGTGGGAGAACATGGGGGGGGGAGAAGGGGGTAGGGAGCTCTCCAGGTCCACCATTCTAATTAAACAGGCCCAGCCAGACTTGCTTCCCTGTTCTGAGCATCAAACCACACCTCAGGGCTCCCTGAGAGGATCAGAAAAGCAAAGGAGCAGCTTCTCTGCAGAAGAAAGAGAGCTGGAAGCTGCTGTTCCGTTGGCCAACATGGGATCTGTCAAAAGAAGCTACCAAGCAGGTGTGCACGTGGCGCTCGGCGCTGTGTGACCAATGTCAGCAACAGAGAAGAGGGGTAAGGGGAAGGTGCCTGCCCACAAGGGCCACTGCAGGAACTGGGGAGGGTGGAGGGTTATGTCTTCCGCCCTTCCAGGCAGGGCTGTGGATGAGGAGAACACCTCCCCCACACCCCCTGCCTCCTGTGCCAGGTGCTGAGCAGCCTCCCAGGTTGGAACAGAGGAACAGACTCCTACATGACCCCTCTCCGCGGGCTCAGAAACAAGAAGCGCTGGCCAGGGTGTGGAGAAAGGACTGCTGAGCATCACTGCTCACTGCTGACGGGAATGTAGACTGGCCCCATCCCTACAGAGAGCTGCGTACATGGGAGGCTATTAAAAGCCCTAGAAATGGGCGTGCCGCAGGACACAGCAATTCCAATTCTGGGAATCTCCTCACAGAACACAAGAATTAATTCGACAGGAAACCTGCACTCGTGTGTTCATTACAGCACTATTGCAACAGCTGAGATTTAGAAGCAACTGAAGTGCTCCAAACACAGGAGGGAATCAAGATGTGGTACCTGGTGGAATACTACTCAGCAGTCAAAAAGAAAAACGTACCATGTGTGCTCACGTGGATGGAGCTGAAGGGGAGTATGCTCAGTGAAGGGTCCCAGAATGAGAGAGGTAAGTACCAGATGGTTTCATTTAAAGAGGAAGACAGAGAAGCCAAAGTACCAGACCAAGACAAAGTCTAAACCCCTGAGAGCCAACCATTGATCTGAGGCATGCAGGGAGGAAGAGGAAGAGGGGAGGAGGGGTGGAAGCACAAAGGATTGTGGTAGAGGACACTGGAGCACCGGTGGGAGAACTACGTGACCAGACCTGAGGGAGAAATCCTACATTGCAAAGTTAACAAGGATGTACAATGATGGCATTTCATAAAATAAAAGAAACAACCGAGATTAAAAACATGCTGCAATCCCCCCCCCCCCACCCCAAGGACAATTCCAGAAACAGGAAAAAGTCAGAAGACAGATGCGTTTTTAACTCTTCCTGCACAAGGTGGTACTATACCCCCTAGGGAGGGACACAGAACCCCCTTCCTTGCCCACACCCCGCTTTGGTGAGTGCTGTGGAGGATTGCGGCCACCCACACTGGAACCAGACCCCCCTCACACCCAGCTCTGTCTCCCCAAGATTTTGTCCCTAGAGGGAGCCAAGAACAAGGACGTCTTGGCTCCACCCCTAGGCCTGGGCACATGATGGTGCAGCACTCGGACACCCAGGGTCAGCAGGTGTTTCCGGAAATGTCACGCCCACACGCAGGATTGGGTACTTCCTCCCCCAAGCCCAAGCTGGACAAAGGGACGAAGGCTGGTGGTGTCCTGAGCAGGGTCTCCAGACTGAGTAAATGGGCCAGAAACCGCTTCTTCCCGCTGAAATTAAGTGACTCTGCATTGCGTGGCTTTATAAAGCTGCTTTTCCTCTGAGAATAAAGAAATATAGTTGAATGGCCAACCACACCGTGCCTTGTGCAAGCTGGGACGTTTTGGACAGACGGATGGAGTTATTGATAATCGCACCAAGGAAACAGGCGTAAATTAGGACTGGCCGAGACTCACATGCACCCGTAACCCTGTGGATCAAAGCAAACAGATAGGAAGCCGATTAGAACGAGTGTGTGTATTAGTTCCAGAACAGCCCAGGGAACGAATTCCTTGATTTGAGAGAATGAACAAACTTCAAATCATGTCCATTTAGTGACATGAAAATAACACATTCCAAGTGTGCGTTTTTTGTAAATATGAAAGTGCAAAGGAAAAATATCTTACCTTCAGGGATGATGCATTATAAACAGTTTTTATTGTATTTTAATAGATTTTTTTCTAATGAATATGTACAATGTTATATATAGTGAAAGTCTATAGCTTGTAGTATATAGTTTGAATTTTGGCTACTGAATCAGCATTTCCCATTCAGTAAATATTTTCCTGCATGACTTTTATTGAATTGATAGTAATTCATTTACTCGCTATTTATTACAAAGTCTGCGTAGTGACTTTTTATATAAGTGAACAAATTTTGGTTTAATAAGAAATGATTGTTAGACTGTTAGATCATTTCACTGCTTAGCTGGTGAGAATATGACTCACACACTCTTTATTCTTAAATCTTTGGTGTTCTTTCTGATTGTATGAAACCCTGGCTTTGATTATACACGTTTGTAAAGTTTTTAATGCATTTTGTCAAATTGAACTCCAGAAAGAGTGTATCTTATTTTTGAGGCAGTCATCTGATCCCATACTTGCAGAATTAAATGCTATCCTTTAGGAAATATTTGTCAGTTTGAAAGGCAAAATCTATATGATCGAGTCACTGGTATGCATATGTTCCCTTCAACTTGTGCAAGTACTACATTGTCTAAATCTTATCTATTAAAATATTCTTTTTCAATGTTCGGAATTCTTATTATTTTATTTTTTATTGAAGCATCATATCTAATTGAATTCCCCATCCTTGTTACTTTGTTTTAAATATTATATGTAAGCTTTGGTCATCTATTCTGCCAAGTCAACTTTTAAAATAGCCACTTCCTTATACAAATTAACTTGAAAGGGATTAGACAGATTTATAATATTTGAGGCTCATCATCCAGGAACACGGTACACATCTTTTGTTTTCCTCAGAAAATTTTTATTGTTTACCTCACATCCTGCCTACTCTTATCTATCTGTAGACACTTAAGTTTTATGATTGTGAATCAAATGTAGTTTTCATTAATTTTAAGTCACTTTTGTTCCAATAGCTGTATATAATGAGAGTCATGTATTCTTATCTTTCAAAATTGCCATGTTATTTCCTAAAAAATGTGTCATGATCCTGTATAATGTTCAGTAGCATAGCATTTTTCTCATTACTACTTTTTCTTTCTTTTGTTCATGAATGGTTTTTCAATGGCTGCAATTCTTTTTCCTTCATTCACCTTCAAACAGGAAGTTGTCCCTCCAGGACTAGAGTTTACACAATACAAGTCAGAAGTTTGAGCCTCCGTAGTTCAGTGAGGAAAGCACAAGTTACTCACTGGGTTTCTTCACCCAGCAGCACCTGACCTTGTAGTTATTAAGAAATGCACTTTATTTCTCAGAATTGTTTGTGTTCAGTTTTCCTTCTTTCCGTGCCTGCCTTAGAATTTTAGCAAGAAGTGGATAGAGACCGTTTCAAGAGATTTATAATCAGATAACATTTTGAACCAAAAAAAAAAAAAATGAGAAATAGCCTGCTAAATATTTCTCAAGTTCTCCCACATTTTATAATTCTAAAAATAAATGGAATTTCACTTTCTCCAAAGAACCCTGAGGGGGGAAAATGGATACATGAAAATTTAGTCTTTAGGTAATTTTTAAGAAGAATTTAAAAACTATTAAGACAAGTGGCGAATGAGATCATGTCATCCTGATTCACTTCTTAAAGCAGATGAAATTTACTCAAGATTTTCTTAAATCTGAAATTATTATAAATGCCCCATTTGCCCGAGTAAATAGGTTCCACTGAGATTTTTATTGAAAACTCTACTCTAAAAACAGGCACGTATGTTTCTTGACTGACAATGGGTTCCATCTTGAGAAGCCCATCTCTGTGGAAATAGCAGAGCATATCTAAGCTGAGATACATGAGAGCTTAGCTGCCGCACCTTAAACGTGCTTGGAACACTGACATCAGCCTACATTCGGGCAAAATCTGACACAACCTATTTGATAACAAGATGTTAAATATCTCAACACATCCCTTTGAATTCTGTATTAAATACTGTGCTGAAAGTGGAAAACAGAATGCCCTAATTCAGAACCCAAAGGCATGTGTTGGAAGAAAATAAAGGAATTTCAGCGCGTTAAGGGCAGGGTGTATTAATTAAACCATACGAAGGCCAAGGCTTCAGAACCACTGGGAGCAGAAGTTTTCATTTGTTTTTCTCTTGAAGTCTCTGGTGGTTCATTTCTACTTTATACTGGCTTCTTTGCTCTGGAGGAGAGCATAGTCTCTTGCCGGATCTCCAGTTTTATATTTCGTAGTTCCGGTTATCAAAGAGGTACAAACTAACAATTCAAGTTGGCAATATTCCAGGGAAGAACCATGGCCCACGCCAAGCTGGTCATTGCACCGTAGAACACTCAGCTGAGGGTCTGTGTGAGCGACGGCATCTCCATGACCCAGCACACATCCAGGTAGTTTGGAGGCATCATGAAGTGTCAGTGGTTACAGCAGGAAGTGACTGTACTGCTCAAGTGTTGCCCTAACCATGCAGGTAAAGTCTTCCCTATGCTTTCAGCCAGTAGATATTACAGCTCGTAATGTGATAGTGATGTCCCTCCTAGGGTGTAGAATGCATTTACGAAATTATAAGACAAAGCTCTCAAATTGGTTATGTTCTGAGTTCTTGTGGAGCTAGGCTAAGCTGATCCCCAGGAAATCAAATATTTATTTCTCTTAAAATTAATATGACTATAGAACTTCACATATAATTTTCTCAAGTATGTATTACAGAATGATTTTAAGGGATTGTTCCACGATTTAATTTTTACAGTTATTTTCTTAAAATAATGTAGAACATGATCATCAGGCCACCCACTAGCTTTAGAAATGCTGAAGAATTGTTTTTCTTTTCCTGACTTTGTTCTTTTAGAGATTTTACAAGTCAGGAAAATAACCTCTAAATATAAACAGTATCTGCAGTCAAGCACATTTTCAAAAGGAGAAATAAAACTGAAATGTAAGGAAGCATTGGGAAATGTAGTATCATATTCTCTAAAAACTTAAATTTCATACATTCCATCTGTAAATTCTTTGGGTTACAGTGAGATTCTGGTTTTTGTACCCATTGTACCAAATACAAAGGACCAGATGATGACAGAGCTGGCTCAGCTGCCACAGTTTTTAACTTTGAATTATTTCATTTCAATTCAAATTTGCCCATTCTTCTTACTGGTTAGGTGGAGAGCCTGACTAGGCAGACATACAAATTTGTGTTATATGCGAATTTTGCTGAAGAACATATTTAAGGAAGCAACATGTCTGATTTCAGAGGGAGAAAAATCAGTATGGAAAACCAAAAATACAGATAGGACTGTAGGTGGCGCGTTGAAAATAATATGAGGCTTCGGTGCCAGCTCTTCTCTCCTGGTATGTGACCTTGGGCAGGTGGCCTAGCTGTGAACCTCCGGTTTCTCATGTGTAATGTAAGGCTTAGAAGAGATGATCTCTAAAGGAAATCCCTTTGCAGTGTTGGCACCTGATATTCCAATGAAATGCTTTATTCTAGTGTGCAAAGATACAGGTAGTTTGAAACAATTGGATATTATCTCTGGCTGACTGTGCAGTTACACAGAAGAGAAGCTTCAGGAAACTGAGTGACTTTTCCATTTCCATTTTTTCATCTTCTTCAGGAAGATTTGGCTCATAAGCCACAAAGACATTATGAAAATGACCCTATTCATATTGTCTTTGCCATGCACTTTTAAATAATGATTACTTTCTACCGTTTCATTATGGAGCTAGGAGATATTCTTTCCATTGTATGTTAACCCCTTCTGTCCATGCAACAGCATTCCCTGCAACATCCCTGGATTATACGATGTGTGCTTAAGCACTGATAAACTTTTGACAAATTACTTTTCTCACATCACCGTTTTAACTATGCTGCTTTCGATGGAAATCCCTTCACAAAGACTTTTTAATGAGCCAAATGGAATCCTGATTTTTACATCTGCAAAAGTCATTTTACAGGATAGATCTAGTTCATTCTCATTACCCAGGGTTTCAAAAGAAGGAGCACCATTAAGGGCTGACTCCTGTGGCGCAAAGCACTAGGCAGTAAGGGACAAAAGATAAATTTTTCCTAATAGACACAGTCAATGAAATGCTTCTGTCCTGTGTGCCTTTAGAAGATACGCTGCATTTTGAAGATTAAGAGAAAAATAGTTTCGCCATCCAGTGATATGTTCAGCTCACATTTCTTGGCCCTTATTGGATTCATTTTCAAGTGTTAGCAGTAAGGTGGCTATAAAAGCCAACGTGTTCTGTCACTCAGAGCTCCTAGAGCATGTCTATGCGTATGCCACAGTGTAGATTACAAAGCACCTTCCTATCTATCTCCTCAAATCTCCACAATGACCATCTGAGCTAGGATGGACTGGCTTAGCAAATGTGTTCAATTATATTCACCTTGATAAAGTTAATTCTGCATATTTTATTTTTACAGTCGATTTTTCAAAATGCTATTACTTCCTGCTACATTAACTGCAAAATAACTACCTGTGGAATAAATATATAAGAGTGATATATCACTTCAATTACAACATACCGAAAAACTCACTGTCTCCCAACCCTCAGCATCATCTGCTTACTTGGCACACAGCAACAGTAATCATTCTCCTGTTGGGTATTATTTCATTTGTCACCATTTCCCTAATCTTGCCATCTGGAAATCTCTCCTGAATTAAACCAGTTGCCTCTTTCTAACCTCAGTAAGGAGCAGTACAGATGCATGCTTTGAAGTCCAGTGACATTCACTCCTTTCTCTAAGAGACAAACCTGAATATGTCTGAATCAAAACACTGATTCTTATCCTGTTCGGTATGCTGGCTTTTTCGCTTTGACTTGGAATCTAAAATGGGGCCTTCTGTTGATGAGCTAAGACTCAACCTTGCAATGGATTCCCCACCCCTTCCTGACACAGCCTGCTAGTCCCTGAAAACTCAATGACTTCCTCAGGCTTAGCTTGTGACTGGGAGTTCTTGCTCCCATTTCCTTAGAATAAGTATGGCATTCTTTTAGTTAACCCCATTTGGATGACGGTATAGAAGTGAGATTCCTCAGTGTTCATTATGTTTGCTTTTGACCATCTTTTGTTGAACCTCAGGAGAAAATACCAGCATTGTGTGACACAATGGAAAAATATCAGCTTGGCTTCACACACACCGAGGTAGGAGCACTAGATTCTCTACTGGCTAGTTGTCCAACTTTTGCACAGATCATCTGACTTCTCTAAGCTTCAGTTTTCTCTTGTACTGACTAGGAAATTAGGCAATAACTAAAGGCTATCGGAAATTAAAGAACACTTAAACACTTTTTTATTTTATTTTATAGCGGAACATATATCTATGAGATATATTGCTTAGTTAACACTTGGTATATACATGAATTTGTGGTCCCCTTGCCATAACTCTGTGGTCACCTCAACTCCATGGATCACATGCTCCTGTGCAGAACCTGTTCATTGGCAACCAATAGTCATGTTATGTTCACCTTCTTAAATGAGCAATTTGTTTCAGTAGGCCACAGAGCTGCCTGAATAGTGATTTCATCCCATTGCCTCTCATGCAACTATGGACGGCCATGTCACTAACTTTAGCCCAACAGGATGCCAATAAAAGAAGGCCTGACCTCATCTACAGCTATCATCCCTTTGTGCTGACTGCAATGTGGAGGTTCTATCTGAAACTGCAGCACCCATTTGAGGTCAGGAAATGGAACACTACATTGAGCACTGATATGAGCCACTGATTACTATAAAGCACCCAAACTGGTGTGCTCACTGAGCTAGGCCATTATGTGAAAGAAGTCAATTTTGAAGTCATCATTGCTATACATGTCTGCTGTAATTGAGCAATATCCCAGCTAGTGAATAGTAAGTCACTGAAGTAATACAAGTACAAGAACTTACCCCAGTTAGTGACTTGTTGTCATTGGACAGTTCTTTTTCTTGTGTCACCTTCCATTGGGTTTGTCCAAGGATAAACACAGTGGGACCCTATAATACTTCCGGAGTCATAAAACTTCTGGGTTATGGATTCATGGGCCTTTGCAAAACCAGAAAAAAAAATCTCCTTTGCCGAGGCTGCATGTTGCATGTACTATTAGTTATTTTGCCCATCGTGTACAGTTACGCATAGCAGTTCTTTGAGATGCTTTGATTCTCCGGAGCTATAATATGCAATACTTTCTGTAAGAGGCACTTTTGATTATTACCTTCACAGAAAGTAATAGGCGAACAGATTTGTGGTGCTGTCTGTTTCTATGTGTATTCAAGATTGCTATGCACTTCATATTGCAAGCTGATTAGATGCAGTGTTGAAACCAAATGGAAAATGACACAATTTATTACTTTTACAGAGTGTATTATAAAAATATTATAAACAATAAAATATGCCGCAGAATTAACAGAACACAAAACTCCCTTTTTTCTCCTACTCAAATTATAGGAGGAACTGGATCATGTCTTATTAGTAATGAAACATACTGTTACTTTTCAATAACAGCAGCCTGCCCTCCGCCCCATAGATAATATAATTAGGGATTTAGAAAGGAAGATATTCCAATTGACTGAACATTAAATGCCTTACATGATAATAATTATATTCTCATATATTAATATGCACATGCAAATGTACTACACTATTCAGAAAACCAAAATCACATTTGAATCAGAACATTTTAATTGGTGTGGGAAGAGGCATCATCTTGGTTGGGACTTAATGCTATTAACTGCCACAGTGAGATACTGAGTTCTGTTCATTCTTTGTTAGAATTGTGGGTATGTGCCTGGAACTAAACGCATGTAACCTCCTTTGCCGGTGTCACTAAGGTGCCTCCATTAGCTTGTTCCATAACCCAGAGACCACAGTATCTGCAAATGGAGACACCAGGAAGGAAACTCTATGAGCGCCCTCTATTTTTTGATAGGGGAGCACATCTTAAATGCTAATTAGCAAACCAGGGACTCGGAGCTGATTCAAAATTCATACAAATGAATTATCTCTTATTCTCTCTCCAAATACCGAACCTGAAGGAAAACTGTAGCCATGTTCTCCCTTCGGCAAGTCACCTGTGCTTTCAGCTTGCAGTGTCAAAAAAACAATTCTCAAAGCGGAGAGAAAGACAGGGAGAAGGTTCTTAAAGAAACGGCAATTCAGCTGTCACTGTAGGAAAAACACCTGATTTCACAGGCTCTATCAAAGGCCATGTGGAGACTTAAAGCTAATGAGGATGCTGGCTGGAAGCTATGGCTAGAGATTCCAGGGCCTCATTGACGAACTTAACAAAGAACTTCAGAGAAGACCATTCTCACATGTAAAGGAGCACAGCCAGTCTGGCCACAGATTGGAGCTTCCTCAAAAACTTAGAACGTCCAGATGCTACAGTTTCCTTGTTTCTGTGCATGTACCCCCATATTACAGAAACACTAAACTGAAAAGATATGTACTCCCACAGTTTGGTATTGCTATGTATAGCAGTCAAGAACTGGTTCCAAACTAAGTGCCCGTTGACGGACAAATGGACAAAGACGCTGTGGGACATCGACACAATGGAATGCTACTCTGATTAAAAAAAAAAAAAAAAGATGAATTCCTGCCATTTGCAACAATATGATGGACCGAGAGGGCATTAGGATTAGAGAAACAGGTCAGAGGGAGAACGATGAACGCTATAATTTCACTCATTCATAATGTCCAGAAAGTCAAAAATGGATGAACTACATAAAACTTTTATACCAGGAGACCAAATAGTGATTACCAATAAGAAGCGGGTAAGGTTGTAGGAAAATCAAGTCAAAGCAAACAACTGTGTAGTGAAGAAATGAGTTTTTTAGGGGTGATTTTAATGCAGTCTATGCAGACACCGATTTATAATGATGCACACCTGAAACTTCTCGACTGGTAGGATGCAACGCTACTTCAGTAACCAGAGTGAAGACCGTTACCATGCACATTAGCAACAAAATACTTCAACTTGAAGATCTGTATGGATACAGCTTATTAAAAATTGTTTTTAATGGCACCATTTTTTGTATTAACATTTTATTGTGCTTTTTCAATCAAATGTTTTCTTCTGAAAATGTAACTAAAACAATATGGTAGAGTACTGTGAAGTAATCTTGCTGCTTATTACAAAACTATTTCCTTTCTAGTTGACACCCAGCATGCCAATAACCACAAAGAATTCTGCTCACCTATGTGATAGGAGATACTTTGGCTTTTGGGGTGCTCTGGAAAGTCGCAATACTGACATACACTACTACTGATGTGTGATTAATCCATATTCTGTAAGAATTCTTCAGTAAGCTAGACTGGGTATAAAAAGAGAAGTCTTAGCCTTTCTTGCGCAGTTGTGGTTGCATGATTGTTACATTTGGAACAAATCTATAGGTGCACTCATGCATTTGTGGAAGAGAAAGGGGTATTATATATTTTGTTAAATTATAAGGTAGCTTGTTCTGGTATCACACACCAGTTCACGCTCTAGTCATTTCTTCTTTTTTTGTACAGCAGCGCATGGAGAGCCTGATTTGTCAGGGATGTAGATTTTTGTCTAGTTAAAGGTCAGGTGCTGAGCAATTGATTTGATTGCTGAGCCGTTGGGTCATTAAGTCGCCTGAAATAACCTTTTTGAAATGCTCCTTGGCGCTCCAGTCTGGGGCTCTCTGTACTCAGGATATGCATTAGCATCTGTGCAAAAGGCTCAGCTAGATTTTACTTTTGGAATTGTAAGGAAAAAATATGCAGGCCGAGCTATATATGCCATCGATTTGTATTTGTATATGTAAGTACTTGTGATTTCAGGATCTACAAATAAATGTCCCTTTCCATCCCAAGCCTTTTTCTATGAGCTCAAGTTCCCTATTGAAGATTTCTCATATTTTTTTTCCTTTCCTTTTCTCCCCTCACATTCAAAATTCCAGCAGCCCTGGGGAGTGGGAAGACGGAGACCTGTAATATGAAAAACTGACCAGAGGATTGGATTATGTCTAGTATTTAAGTGACTAAAATGTGGCCCAGGACCCACTGGAGAGCGTAAGAGCCAGCAAACTGATGAACTGTGTTCTCATTTCAACTACCGTTGCTCCTGCTGTTAACTGCTTCCACCATGCAGTCTTCCTTAATGATTCTTGGTAATGAAGTCATTACCTGTTTTGGACTCTTGGAAGTGGTGGTGGTGTTCTGTACACATAAAGTGGAAAGTGGCTCCTTTCAACTCGATCTCGAAGTTTCGGGAGATTCCATTTTATTGTTTTCCGTTTCCTTTCACCATCTCCAAGGCTTTACTCTGTATTATTATTTTAATGGGGCTTCAAGTTTTTTCACAATTTGAATGTGTTTTCCTCTTTATCTAAAGTGTATTTTTTTTTTTTTGCATTGCAGTAGTGTTAGCTCATAACACTCTATGACTCAGGGGTATAGGTTCACACATCTCTCACTACTCCACACCTACCACCAAAGCAGATAATTACTGTAGGCTAGCCACTGAAAATTCAAACTCTAGGTATTGCTGAAAAAAAAAATTGCTGGAAAAAATGTATATATCTGTGAGGAACTGATATGCGGATCGATCCGAAAAGTATACAGCAGGAGACCGTAAAAGAAGGTATTTCGGACACTATTTAATGAAAATGACTTATTCTTCTAGTCCTGAAAACACTTCTGATGTAGTTCTAGCTGCGAGCTCCCTGAGTTGTGTTCCAGAAGAACATGTGGCTCTTTCGCAACCCGCAAGAACGCCTGTCTTCACATTAGGTAGTGGAAGTGCCCACCTCAGCATCCTGATGACTTAGTCGTTGTCTATGACTCACCAAAATGTCATCCACTTGAGTGTGTTGTTCTCTACCGGAAGGAAGGGGAAATCAGGTTCTCAAGACAACTTTCCAAAGGAATGTCACCTAGAACCCCTACACCTTTCAGACGGAATATATTTGTATTTCCTATACGCCCCAATCCTCGCCCTGGCTTCACCATGAGCTAAGGGACCTTAGGCAAGGCTTTGATGAATTGGGAGCCGTAGAGTGTTCATCCCTCGTCCCTAAAGCAGAGAGACTAGCAGTATTTACGTCACAAGCCTGATGAAAGGGTTAAGTGAAACAAAGCATTTTAAATGGTTAGCGCAGTGTGTTGCTGTTTCTTGTTATCTACGGCTCTGGATTACCCATGAATTCCTAGAGAGAAGCAACCGCATTTGGTGTCTTATTTTTGTATTTGATTGACTATGCTCTGGCGGGCAAGATAAGCACAGTTTGGAGTCCTGACGGCCTTTGGGGGCAGTGACTTTCTTTTCTCCCTCACTTCCTTAACTTCTGTGAGCTTCTGAGGCCGCCTCTGAAACCCAGAGATAACAACAGTAATTACAGTTTTGTTATAGAAATTCAATAAGTAGAGCACATGGTGCTTTTAAAGAAATCAGTAAATTAGAACTATTATTTATAAGTGCTCAAGAGTAAATATGATTAGTCTGTGCAGGGCATATGTTTTTTAGGTTGATGTATCATAAACTCTCACCGTATTTCTTCCCACTGTTCATAAAACCATCATTTTTATGAAATAGTTGACACATGTAAAAAATATGTAAGATACACAGAATGTGTATGTAAGAATGTGTATGTAAGATACACAGAATGTGTATGTAAGATGTATACAGAATGTGTATCTTACAATATACTGACCACCCACCTAAAAATAACCACTATACTAGTTTACATTATTAGTAAAATGGTTATATTAAGGTTTATGATGTGATATAATTAATGTGTATTTATAGTGAAATGATAACTACCATCAAGTTAACTAATAAATCCATGTTCTCATATGTACAATACATATATATATACATATATATAGTGTGTGACATTGATTGGTCTTGCAAAACATTATACCATTCAAGCTTGTCTCATATTGAAGGACAGTGTATAACTTTTTACATTACATTTGGTACCATTGTGAGAATGAGCTTTTCTTGTTAGAAGCCACTGACATTTTGAAGGTACATATTACCAAAGCATAACCTATCATAATACTTATTGATAAATAGCATTACTTGCATTTTCTTAAGAGCACAGAAGAGAGCTTGTGTGAAAGAAAATTAACTTAACGCTGTACATTTTCTGAACAATTATCTTTTTACTTGCTAATTTTAGTTCTGTAGCTCAATCAAGTTTAGCATTTATTCTCATCTATGCACTTTTACGTCAGATTTACAGGTGAAACTTCTTTGACTAGTATATCTGCAGCAATTCATGAAAAAAAGATATTCTAGAACTGGCTAAGACTGGATTATACTCCTGAAGTAGAGTTTTTGATGAATTTGGGGGAAGGTTATTCTGCAGCAGGTCTTATCTGATGTTCTATTGAGCTGGCTACCCTGGATTCCTGATCTAAAACATCTTGTAGGATCTATTATAATGCTAGATCTCCTGGTTTCACAAATTATTTCTTGTATGATATGAGGACCCCAGGGAAACCTGGCAGTCATTTAATTTTTGTCTGTGAATTTGAACATACTGGAGCATTTTGGCCACATTTGGCCTGCGATAAGTAAAAATGTTTTAAAATTAATTTTATTAAAAATAAACTTGGGGAGCATGTCAAAGATGTTGACTACAACAGTAATATTGAACAGGGGTACTCCAAACTCCTTAGAGATGACCTTAATTTCAAAATGCTTAAAGCACATATCATAAAGAAGAATGTCAACAAATGAACAGATTGTTAGTAAGGGGCTAAGAAGTTGCTAGAATCGGAAGAAAATGGATGCGGCTATAAAAGGACAATATAAGAAACCTTGTGATATACAAATGTTTTGTTTCATGACTTTAATGTGAACATCCTGATTGTGGTACCTTAGAATTTTACCATTGGTAAAAGTGGGCGAGGGATATACAGAATCTCTCTGTATTGTATATGACAACTGCATCTACAATTACTTAAAAATTACGTTTAATTTTTAAAGACAAGCAAAACAAAGGGAGAAAACATTTATATAACACATATATGGCAAAGCTCTACCAAGAAACAAAAGAATTCTAACATCTTAACAAACAATCAAAAACTGGGCAAAATATTCGAAAAGACATTTTTCCAGTGATGTAGAATGAAGCATAAACATATGGAAAGATGCTCAATGTAATTAGCTAGGGAAATCCAAATAAAAATCACAATAAGGAACACCTACTGGGATGAATTTAAAAAGGTAGGACAATACCAAAGGTTGGGGAAACAATAATGTACGTACTTTCTGGAAGAAATGTAAAATTATTCTTCTGGCAAAAAAATTGGTAGTTTCTCAAAATGCCCCACAATACAACTGAAATCTTATGTCCACACAAAAACTTTCATACAAATGTCCATAGCAGAATTCTTCATAACGACTAGAAAGTGTAAGTAACCCAAATGTCCAACCTTCTTAGAAAAGAAGTAAAACCTGGCCTAGCCATTCCAATGGCATAGTATTCAGGCAGGAAAAAGGAAGGAAGGAAGAAATAGCTTGCACATCTCCGCATTATGTGACCATGCAAGGTACCAAACGCAAACGAGCATGTATTTTAGTATTCCGTTTGTGAAAGATCATTAAAAGCCATAAAAAGATGGCCAGGGGTTGCCTGAATAGGTGAAACATGGCTCCTTAAAACAATTTTAAAGAAAAGAACAGAATTTTATGCCCCGGCTATTATTGCAAGGGTAGCACGTTCCATTGACAATAGCGGTTACGGGCCAGCCAGCCGGGCGGGCAGTAGGAAGGGGGTGGAGTTCATAGGGGGAAGGGGAGCAGGGTGGAGGGGTGTGGGGGTGTATGGGATGACTTCCGTTTCCGGCTCCTTGTGCAGCTGCAACTCTGAAGAAGATGGCAGCCTCGCATGGTGTCCAGTCCGGTGCTCCGAGCGGCAGCGCTGCAACCTCCGAAGAGGCGGGAGCAGCGAACCCGTTGCTAGATCAGTACGTGGGGCCTGGCCTGCAGATGGGCATCCACATGAACCTGGTGCCAAGCCCAGGTTTCTGCCACTTCCCGATGCCCAGTCAGGCCAGTCTGAGGCCGAGCCTAGTGGAAGGCAGCCGAACGGTGCCTCCGGGACCCGCTGTGGTCTTCCCGAGCTCCACGGGCCTGCCTCTAGTTCCACCCGGCCCGCCTGAGCCAGACACGGCCACGTCCCCCAAAAGACCTCGGCCGCAGAGAGTCCGGCAGCGGCTGCTCCGCACCCAAAAGCACAGCGCCAAGAAGACGGCGGGCCGGACTCTGCCGCAGAGGGTGCTTGAGCTGGTTCCAGAGTCGCAGACCTACATGGCCCTGCTGGCTTTTGAGAAGGACCTGGACCAGTACACCCAGAGGAAACGCCTGGCCATCCAGGAGGCCTTGCACGGCCCCAGCAGGCCCACGCGGAAGCTGCGGGTGTTCATCTCCGACACGTCCGGCCGAGCCACGGCAGGGGCCGGAGCCTTCTGGGAGCTCCGGGTGCAAGGGCGGCTGCTGGACGACGCGGCGGCCCCGAGACTCCCCGGCCGCGGGCAGAAGCGCAAGTTCTCGTCCTTTCTCAAGTCCTTGGTGATTGAGCTCGACAGAGACCTGTACGGGCCGGACCAGTTCCTGGTCGAGTGGCACAGGACGGCCGCCACCCAGGAGACGGACGGCTTCCAGGTGCGGCGGCCGGGCGGCGCGGACGTGGGGTGCACCATCATCCTGGTGCTCAACTACATGCCCCCCCAGTTCAGACTGGACCCGCGGCTGGCGCGCCTGCTGCGCATCCACACGCAGACGCGGCCGGCCATCATCCGGGCGCTGTGGCGCTACGTGAAGACGCACGGGCTCCAGGACCCGCACGAACCGGAGGTCATCGTCTGCGACAAGTACCTGCAGCAGATCTTCGAGGCTCCGCGGATGAGGCTGGCGGAGATCCCCGACCGGCTGCACGCGCTGCTCATGCCGCCGGAGCCCGCCGTCATCCACCACGTCGTCCGCAAGCATGGCCAGCGCAAGAAGGTGACCTGCTACGACATCGACGTGGACGTGAGCGCGGACGACGCGCCCAGGAGCCACACGGACGCGCTTCTGCTCTCGCCGGCCGAGCAGCAGAACCTCGCAGCCCTGGACGGGAAGCTCCACGACACGGTGCGGACGATCAGTCACCTGAAAAGCCAGCGGCAGTTCATGCTGGACTTCGCCACCGCCCCGCGGGCTTTCGTCAACGACTGGCTGCAGGCCCGGGGCCTGGACCTGGTGGCCGACGAGACGCGCCGGGCCGGCTTCTACTTCCAGCCGCGGGTGCACGAAGCCGTGTGCCGCTACATCTACTCCAAGGCGCAGGAGGGCCAGCAGTGGCTGGAGGAAGCCCTGGGCTTCCAGAACTACTAGCCCCCCCCCCTTCCGCGGCCCGGGTGACACTGCGGATCCCCGCGGGGTGCCCGCCCGTGCTCCCGCAGGAACCTCGGCCTCACCGGCCCTTCCGGATGCTGTTGCTGCAGGGACAAGGCCGTAGTGAAGACACTCTGACATTGCTGTCTCCCCCGATCCTCTGCTCCC